>CALNHX010000305.1:0-102278 GCA_940337035.1 Agriotes lineatus | reverse complement strand
GATAAAAGCACACTTTAACATGTGCTATAGAAAAAACTATATGTTTTTTTAAATTATGTAGAGAGTGCTCGTTTATACAGGGTGGCAGGTTAGCCAATTGGTTAAGGCGCCAGCCTTAAGATCTGATCTCGAGAGAGAATGTGGGTTCGATTCCCGCTCTTTAAATTTGGTGAGAATACGGGGAAAAATATATTATCACAGCTTGATGACGAAATGCAAAAAGTTTTAAAGTCCAAATTAACCGATCACGATAAATGGGTGCAGGTGCTACAAAGATACCTTCATTTCACAAACAGGCACGGCAATCAATTAAAATACCTATTGAAACAAGCAGTAACAGCATATCAAATGCCGATATTTTATCTACACTACCCAACACTTTTAAGAAAAAAGCTGAAGTTTTCCTACGCATTTTGAGTGCATCAAACGATGTGAGCTGGGATCACAAGGGTACCGTTACTATAAAGGGTGAAATTTTACCGTCGTCTAACTTAGTCGATTTAGTTCACGACGCTCTGAAGCCTCGAAAAACTATTAATCCACCCGGGCGCATGTTGAATAAAAATATCGTTTTTTGTATAATTTTAAGCAACATGATGTCGAAATGTGTGTTTTTTATTCAAATTTAATCGCATGTTCAATAAAAATATCGTTTTTATATAAGTTTAAGTGCCATGATGTCAAATTGCGTGTTTTTAATTAATATTTATGTTATTTTGTGATGACCACACACATATTTTCAACTATTGTACAAGAGCGTTGTAATAAAAATGCTCAAACTGAAATTTTACTTCTCGAAATGATGGTAGCATGACATTTTTCAATGAAATTGCGTGTTTTTATTCAAATCTTTCTAAAAATGCAACAAGTTAGAGTCATGTAATTTGAAAATGATTATTAAATTGTCATTTCGAAGTTTCTTATAAATTGTACAACGAGTCTAACGAGTGGTTAGCGTAGACCAAATTTGAAAAACAGGTAGGTGATTTTCCAATAAATAACCGTGGCAAGACAAGTTGATTCCTGACACTTTCACTGCTGTAATGGTGGGAAGAGATACTAGCCGTGGTGGACTACATCGAAACATTTTGCGTTTAAATTAAATCAGTGTCTGATCTATAACATTTTTGTAAACTGGCCAAGCACCTATGAAATAAAATTGCGTAATGTTCACAACTTGCAGCATTTTAGATTTAATTTTTATGAAATTCTATACGTAGAGCGTCTGTTTATATCAATTATTTTTACCGGGCTACTTTAAAAAATGCATCTGCTGTGCGTTTAACAAGTGTTTTTTTTCTGTAAATTTCAGGCAAATTGTGAGATGTTTGACCAAAACTAAATATTTTAGCAATGATTTGCGTTTAACAATTGTTTTTTCTGTAAATTTCAGACAAGCCAGAAGATGTTTGAGCACAACTAAATATTTTATTAAGTTTTATACTTTGAGACGTAATAATTCTGGTTTATAGCAGAACATTTTTCAATGAAGTTGCGTAAATAGTTATAAAATGTCTCAATAAAAAACCGAATGTTTTAATATTTCGTTGTTAATTTTCAGGAAAACATTATGTCATTGCGACAGCATTTTTACAGAAATAATTTATATAGTACATCGCAATCAAACCACAAATTCGTTTACACAGCTTAATTATAAAAAGCTACATTAATCAAAGCTACTTACAAATAAACGGCAATTGTACCGACATTTGTTATAGCTAAATACAGTTATCATTTCTGATTTATTGACGATTTGATCGAGGTAATTCCTAAATAAAGTTTGATGAACGTCTGTTGCTCAGATATAAAGATAGCTTATTTATATAATATCAATTAAAATTAATATCAATTTTTAAAATTCTGGAATATACCTAGTTTAATATTTTCAGGCGAAGTATAAAATTAATATTTATAAAAGCAACAAACGGGCGAATTCAGGTCGTAGATATAAAACGTATTACAAATTTGAACATAAATTTGCCGGGCCATTTCAAACAAAGTTTAAAATTGGAATTTTTATAAAAAAATTGCAAATTTGAGCATAAATTTAAACAAGCACACAAACGGACTATCGAAAAAAGTTTGTTACACAAATTTGAATTTAAAAATCTATAAAAGCTATAAAATAAAATGTCGAATTAACAGTGAAGCATTAAAACATTCGTTTTTTTTATTGAGACACTTAATACCTATATAAAGCCAGCTCGCGGCAATTAATTCGATAACATCGAGTCAATTAAAACATCGAGTCAATTAATTCGCTACAATAGCTGGATAATCAACGCCTTCGGTTCATTTCAGACAGAACTTAATATCAAGCTTATTCATCGGTAAAATAAACAGGCTGCGTTGCCGAACGGTATGAGGCATCCCTAACCCGCAAGAGGTCTCCGTAAACCAGTGGCTAACATGGCAGACTCTCAATACAAAAGTGTATATACAAATTCGGGCCAGGCCAAAAGCTTTTTAAAATTAAATAAACCCGCGAAAGAGAGGTCGACGAAAAAAAGTGTTACGGAAGACGGACGCTTGACGTAATCAAATTCAAAATGGCCGCCGCGAAATTAATTTCATTAACATATGTAACATATGCGATAAAATCCGTGACCTAATTTAATTAAAATCCGCGATCTAATTTAATTAGCTAATTTAATTAAAATCCGCGATCTAATTTAATTAAAGTCCGCGACCCAATTAAATTAATCGGCGACCCAATTAAATTAATCCGCGAATAAAACCACGAATAAACCGCGATCAATAAAAAAAGGTGGGGCATCTCTGTCCTCATTATACTGACAAGGATATCGATTTTTGACGTCACATTACACAAAACCCTGCTGCTCCCCCACCCGGCACCTGCTCTGTATATTTTTGTTTGTTGAGGTTAAGTGTGGCGATCTGCATAGTTAACAGTTAAGTATTACCTATATTTGGTTTCAATATTTGTTAATTCTAATGTCTATCGCTTTGATTCAGCTCCTGAATTTCTTATTCTTAGTTTCTTTGCAGTCACATAGCTAAATAAGCAACAATAGTTGATTTTGTAATATTGCATCATCTAGCCCATCAAACTAAAATACTTATTTTATCAGTTATGGATGTCCTTAGCATGGTGATAATGGTCAGCTTATCATCAAAAAGAAATATTCCTGCAAATATCCTGACTGCAAAAATTGGTACTGTACAGGTCAGTCTGTCTAGGCATTTTGATAAAATTTCTGTACCGCCTTCTTTAGCTTCCGAAGCATTAGAAGAAGTAATCGTTACTTCTTCAAATGTGGTGGAAACTAATACAGTTTTATGTTCATGTTATGATCAGCTTTCGACTTCTTCAAGTGCATGTACATGTTTTGAGGTATCAGCTGATTTGTTTGCTTCACAAAATAATGAAATAACTAGCAACAGTAGTAATTTTCAACGTTAGATTATTTATCAAAACTATTCATACTTAATCATTTACGTGCATTTCTTTCTGTTGTCGAGCTTCAACCTACTATGAAGAATAACTTCAAGCAGTTCTACAAATCATCGATAAGTTTTGGAAAAAGGTATTGTCGCGACTATCACAGCATCTGCGACGATTTGATATTAAGTAAGTGCACCACTTTCTTAATCTTCAAGATTGTCAAGAAGAAAAGGAAAATACCGCCATTACGCCAGGGCATCGGCAGAAAATGAAGAGATTGACTGCTAAATAGGTTGTTATTTATGTTTATGAATATACGTACATACCTATATTTTATTTATTTAGATGTTGTTTTATAAGCATTTATATTTCGTTTTATAATTTAATATTTGTTATATTGTATATTATTTTAGCTGAATGTACCGATGGGGCCACAATTATATATAACAGCAATGAGACAACATGAACAAGAAAATAACAGGCATTGCTTAAGTAAGAAAGAGATAAACGTAGTAGTAAATATTCGAGGAGGCTTGACGCTCCTTTTAATTATGACGTATGTCAACTAAACATGCCTACTAAAATATTTTTTTCATATAGTCATCTCTTTCTTACTCGAGCATTCTATTTTGTTGTTTATGTTATCTCATTGCTGTTATATATAATTAGGGCCCCATCCGTATTTAATATATTAATAAAGAACTTTATCTACGACCACTACTAAAAGTAGGCCTTTTAGCGCTATCTTGTTTCACTAAAAGTGACGTCTGATAGTTTAGCGTGGTTAAAAAAATCAGCTGTTTACTTTAAGCGCATGTGTGGTATAAAGTGAAGTGAGGTTATAAAACTACAATTTCAAACTGGAAGTGAAGTTGTAAAGTTATTCTAGTTACTTCTTGCGTTACAGGTAAAGTGTTTTTGAAATAACTAAAGCATTATGTAATGAATCCAGTCAGATGTGTAGTATTAATAATTACCGTTCGTAACTGACCTTGACAGTACTGGCTCCGCAAACATTCGCCCGCGCACCAAGGTCTACTGTTTATTATGGCATAAATTATAAGTGTCGCAGATGCAAACCTTTGTTAAATCGATATTTATGGATTAATAACAGTAAATTTAAGGTCGTAGATAAAATATTGTATGCAACGCATGCTATGAAACCTCAGCGTTCGGCTTCGTTTCATAATTTTCATGTCTCGTGCATAAACGTCAACTTTTAGCACTTGTTGCATAAAAAGCTATTTACTACTGTTTTCCTTAAATAATTGTTTCATTTACATTAAAAGGTGTACTGTTGTAATTGGTATTTAAGAAATAATTTGTAAATTTTAATTGCTGATGCCTAATTCGACATTATTAATTAAAATTTATGACCGAATTATTTTTTATATAAAATTTTATTCACAAAATACATTTTTAAATTAATGGGATGGGAGGGTTGCTTATACCCGTCAATTAAATTTTGCGTTTGCATTATTTAAAACTCCCGCTCATTGTTTAATTGGGCACCCCGTCACCAGGGTGCAGCTCTGTGTAATAAAGGTGCAGCGTTGCCAACCTTTAGCATGGAGGATTCGTTTATATTAGGTATTGCTCTGTGAGTAAAAAGATACTCTTTACTTATTGAACGTGGCACATCGCCTAACTTAACTGTAAGGTAAGACTTCGCCAAATGTTTAGCCCTTTATACAACATCAGCGTAGCGGACTAGACAACTAACTATATCCTACGAGGGAAATGTCAACAAGAAAGCTGCACATAACAGTATTAACGTCTTTAAATGACAAGCGCACATTCAATTAATACAGTTTGTAAGTTTTATAACAAACAATTTGGTTTACATAAAACCGGGTTGCTGCAGTTAGCTGTTAAAAGTTGGGATTTGTTTTACGTTTAAGAGTAAACAAAGCTAACTTCATCTTCTAATAAATAAAAGGGCTTCTCTAGAGTGCACTTGCAGATGATGTATGGTTATAAACACCGTTAGGAGTTATCGAACTAGAAGAACTCGCTAAAGTGCAAGTAAGAATAGTTACCTTGATATTCATTCATTTATAACCCACAGCTGGCATATGTAAGGATATGATTGAGCAGAAAATAAGTATTAGTGTTAATATGTCGGTTAGATCAGGAGGTCTCATGTTTCTTGAGTACTCCTTTACCAAATTTAACAAATTATTTGTACCCCTAGCTCTAGTGAGTGCTTCTTTTGTTAAGTGACCATTCCATAACATAATATCTAGCAATGAATATGTTGACAGCTTGTTCCACTGCCGAAACAGTGGAGACGAGCGAAGCGTTTTCAATTCGTCAAAATTACACATTGATTATCAAAAAAATATAGAGCAAAATTAGTAATTAGTATTTAAATTCAAAGCCACTGCATTGTTTATTGATTTTTGTTTTAATTCCAAGTTTTTATTCACCATTACTCAAATTCAGCTAGGTGCCCCCTACATCTGAACATTGAACCCCATTAAGAAACTCTGGTGTAGTTGTTTTAATCCTGTGTATATAGAGGTATAATATTTCAGTTCAAAGCATTTATTGCTGTACGTTTGTTATAGACGTGGCATTTTGAAGTATTAGAAGACACTAAAGGGAAAACGTTATTTGTTAATTGGGTCTTTAAACAACTATCGGAAAGCCAGAACAAGGAATTTTTGATAGTAAATTTTGTAGTACCACAACAATTGCATCAAATACAACTTGCAACATGGATAGTACTGAAAATATTGATAAATTACTAATCAAGCAAGAAAAGTTTGAAATCATAAATAATAGCATTCATTCAAAAATAAATATTAAGCAGGAAGAAATAAATATAAAAGATGAATATGAGGCTTCAAACAAAGGTAAGTGCAGGTAGTTAGAGACATATCCATATAACGTACTAAAACACGTTATTTTTACAGATGGAATGATTAAGAATAGTACTTTAAAAATACATGGAAGTACTCTTATTACGGAAAAACGTTTTGGTTGTTCTGTTTGTACTTACAGAACAATACACAAACGCAATTTAGTTGCACATGTGAGATCCCATTCAGGCAAAAAACCATATAGTTGCTCTGTTTGTGACTATAAAGCAGTACAGAAGAATGGTTTAGTTGAGCATATGAGGACTCATACAGGGGAAAGACCGTATAGCTGTTCCCTTTGTGACTACAAATCGGTAAAAAAGAATGGTTTAGTTGAGCATGTAAAGACTCATACTGGGGAAAAACCATTTAGTTGCACTGTTTGTGACTACAAAGCATCGTTCAGGTGTAGTTTAGTTAGACATATAAGGATCCATACAGGGGAAAAACCATATTGTTGTTGTTTGTGACTACAAAACAGCACAGAAGAAGACTTTAGTTGGGCATATGAGGACTCATACAGGGGAAAGACCGTATAGCTGTTCCGTTTGTGACTTCAAATCAGTAAGAAAGTATGATTTAGTTAAGCATGTAAGGACTCATACTGGGGAAAAACGATTTAGTTGTTTTGTTTGTGATTACAAAGCAGTGTTAAAAATTCAATAAAATTGGTTTATCATATGAGGACTCATACAGGAGAGAAACCATACAATTGTGCAATTTGTGACTACAAATCAGCATGGAAGAATGAATTGGTTAATCATATTAGGACTCATACAGGAGAGAAACCATACAATTGTTCCGTTTGTGACTACAAATCAACTTCAAAAGGTCATTTGGTTAGACATGTGAAAACTCATACAGGAGAGAAACCATACAATTGTGCTATTTGTGACTACAAATCATCAGAGAAAAATAAAGTGGTTAGGCATATGAGGACTCATACAGGAGAGTAACCATACAATTGTCCCATGTGCGACTACAAATCAGCTCATAAAAGTCATTTAGTTAGTCATATGAGAACTCATACAGGGGATACAACTTCTACGGTTTTGTTTTTAAATAACAATGTTAAACCGACCTGTTCATGAATGTGAAAACTATGTTTCTACAGTTTATACATTTTTGGATATATATTTTCTTTAATAACCTAGAATTCTACTGCAATAGACACATTAATAACAGAGGGTATGACATTAACATCTGTTCTTTTAGCAAAACAAAGTTTTTTCCTCTTGATTGGTCTTCAATTTTTGCCATTGACAGTCTCATACAGCTTTATGCCTATTGTATATTGCTATGAACACATTTCAAGCCTTTATGATTATAATAGCAATCAATAATATTCCAAGCATAACATAATATTTTATAAAATGTTCCAGAAATGTGCTAGTTTAATTTAGGTAAATAGTATAAAATAGCATTGGCCTTGATAATAATGTGAAAAAAAAATTATTAAAAATAGTAAAATTATAAAATAGACAATATGCCTGCTCGGAATTAGGAACACCCGAAAGTGTTCTACTTTCCTCACAGAGATTATCTATCTTACATATTTAGAGAATAAAATCAGCTAATATAAAATTGTTTTTTTTTTATGTAAAATAGGAATTTTGTCGTTTAAGTCAATACATGTAATTCAAAATTATTTATTTAGAATATCTAACGTTTTGCTAAAACTAGGTTAGCTTCCTCAGAGAAAAAAACAAATTAGTATAACAATGTAGGACGAAAGGACGTTTACAAGTTTGATCTGTCTTTTAAAAGTGTATGAGTATTCGGATGGTAACATCTTTTGTTGATACGATTTCGTTAATAAAATTGTCTTTAGCTTACAAAAATGTAGTAACCATGTTATGATGTATTGTGTTAAGTCTTATGGGTAATTTTTATTTTTATTTACCCTTTCCTTGTCTATGTATCCATCCCTAATTCTGGCTGTTATTTCTTTCTTTGGCTACACTTCCTTCATTTTAGTAAGTTTAAGAGGGTGAGCAGAATTAAATTATCTGTCTTTATAGCTTACTTTTTGAGTACTTTTGATAAAAGATTGTGCAGTTGAAAAGGTGTAAGGGTTGAAATTCATAGTATTTCCTTTATGAATTGGTTTCAAGGTGGTTGTTCTATTTGGTTTTTTATTTTTTTTTTCTCCAAATCTTTTCTAGTAATTATTTGGAATTCAGATTAAATCTGTTTATCTCTCTGTTTCCTTTGTATTTTCTTTAATAATATTTTAAAATTTTGATCAAAGCCAATAGATGGCATTGCATGTCAACTACATGACGAACACTCAACTAATCTATCATGTGCATCAAACGCTAATAAAAATGAAAAATTAAGAAAATATACTTTACAGTATCAAAGGAAAACTGCCGAATAACCCAACAAGATAAATTATTAAAAACCATAACCTACAAATCACCCAAAACAGACATTTCCAAAGTGTTAGTTAAACATACAAATAAACAATGGCACCTACTATTAATTACTAGAAGACGGAAAAATAGAGAAAAAACAGACTTTAAACACATCTAAACAATCTGTTTATCGGTTTATTCGTACGGCACAATAAATTCAGGGATCTAGCGAAGGATTGCACCTTTCAATAAAATTAAAATACTATTAAAGAAAATACAAAGCAAACAGAGAGATAAACAGATTTAATCTGAATTCCAAATAATTACAACTAGAAAAGATTTGGAGAAAAAAAATTAAAAACCATATTAGAACAACCACGTTGAAACCAATTCATAAAGGAAATACTATGAATTTCAACACTTACACCTTTTCAACTGCACAATCTTTTATCAAAAGTACTCAAAAAGTAAGCTATAAAGACAGATAATTTAATTCTGCTCACCCTCTTAAACTTACTAAAATGAAGGAAGTGTAGCCAAAGAAAGAAATAACAGCCAGAATTAGGGATGGATACATAGACAAGGAAAGGGTAAATAAAAATAAAAATTACCCATAAGACTTAACACAATACATCATAACATGGTTGCTTACCCAAATAATCAACAATATCATAAAATTCCAGTAAAATATCTACATTTTATTTGTAAGCTAAAGACAATTTTATTAACGAAATCGTATCAACAAAAGATGTTACCATCCGAATACTCATACACTTTTAAAAGACAGATCAAACTTGTAAACGTCCTTTTGTCCTACATTGTTATACCAATTTGTTTTTTTCTCTGAGGAAGCTAACCTAGTTTTAGCGAAACGTTAGATATTCTAAATAAATAATTTTTAATTACATCTATTGACTTAAACGACAAAATTCCTATTTTACGTTTGAAAAAAAACAATTTTATATTAGCTAATTTTATTCTCTAAATATGTAAGATAGATAATCTCTGTGAGGAAAGTAGAACACTTTCGGGTGTTTCTAATTCCGAGCAGGCATTGTCTATTTTATAATTTTACAACCACAAGAACAGCTGTAATTTAAAATTAAATAATTAAAAATAGTGTAAGCCTTGATTTGAACCAAATGTAATCAGAGTAGGCATGAAAATAATGTAAAACAATATAATATCGAAGACAAACCATTGGGGGAAAGGAAGCCAAGCTCTGCAGTGGTGTTAATTCTGGCTTCCACAATAAATAATTGTTACTACGTGAATAAATACCTTTTTTCAATTCAGTGTGTTTGAAGCTTAATTCTATGTCCTTTCGGTATGCTGTAGCAGGTTGCAGTAGTTCGTAAGACCTCTGCAGAGGTATAAAGGAGTGTGTCTTTCCGAGATTGTGTACAAGTTTCGAACAGTTTAATTGGAGCCCGGTGAGATAGAGCTAGGCAGCGACGTTCCTGGGAAGCAGTTGCAGCTCTAGGTGTGGGACGGCGGCTGAATTGAAGGCATATTCTGGTTAAAAATTGCCGGTTACCATGTTCATTTTTAACTTGAATAATACCATGATTTATGTGACAAAAAGTTGAAGTTGACATTTAATAAATTTTATCTACGACAGTGTGTAAAATTGCCTTTTAGTTGGCAGTTTTAAGTTTATAAAACGACTGTTTAATAACATGTTTTTATTAGTTTACGTCGTTAATAGCAACGTGCTTAAAAAATTTCATTAGGCACGTAGTTAGTAGCAACGTGTTTTAAAAATTTTAAAACACTCAAAATTAGGACCGGTTGCTAGAAATTCTAATTTACATGTAAAATATTTTTTATATTTACCGTATTTTTTAGATTCTATCGTAGATAAAATATTGTACGATACACATGCGTAAAGCATCTTTAGTCACTCGCGGAGCTTAAAACGCTCGCTCACTCGCGTTTTAACTCTACCTCACTCGTGCCTAAAGAGTAGCTTTACGCACTTGTATCGTAAATTACTATTTTCGTTGACCACTTGTTAATTTCAATATTAATGAATTATTTTTCCTAAAAAAGGATGGATTAATAGACATCATTAATACACTGTTTTTGGTTAATACACTCTTTTTCATTAATTAACTGTTTTTGTGATTTTGACGTTTTGATATTTTGCATTGAGGTTAGTTGTATTAATCAAATTTTTCGCCACAAAAAAAGATTTTGCGGTCAACGAAAAAATTTTGTAATCAACTCGTTTGTTAATGGGCGATCAATAATCTCAACTATTAAAGGCACTCACTCGCTATCGCTCGTTCGGTAGAAGCTAATATAGTTTTATGTTCATGTTTGGACGTATTAGTTAATGTGATTCCTTTATAAAACGATGACTCTTGGCACGGGCAAAATTACATGTAAGTGTGTTGCCCGCGTTTATATTTTGAAGATGATATCAGTCATGTCACAGTTGTGTGTAATAATCAACGTTACATTATTTATCAAAACTATTCATTTCTTTCTGTTACCGATTTTCAACCTACTTTGGAGAATAACTTCAAGCAGTTCTACAAATCAGCAATAGGTTTTGGAGAAACTGCCCTGACGATGCCCACATCTGCTACAATGTGATATTAAGTAAGTGCACTACTTCCTTAATCTTGAAATTTGTCAAGAAGAAGCATAAGCCGAATACCTCCATTACCCAAGAACATCGTAAGAAAATGGCTGCAAAGTAGGTTGCTATTTATTCATTATGTTTATAAATAATACGTATATTTTATTTATTTCTATATTGTTTTATAAGCATTTATTTTTTGTTGTGTATTATTTTTGATAAATGTATTTACTACATTAATAAAGTTTCTTTACTAGTGCTGTCTTTAAATAATTGTTATATTTACATTAAAGGTTTTAATTTGTATTTAAGAAATAATTTGTAAATTTTAATTGTTAATGCTTAATTCAGCATTAGCAATTAAAGTTTATGAATAATTTTTTAAATAAAATTTTATTCACAAAATATTTTCTAAATTAATTGGATTGGAGGGTTGCCTATAAGCGGAATTTAAATTTCGCGCTCGCGCCATTTAAAACTCCCGCTCATTGTGTAATTGGGCCATACCGTCGCCAGGGTGCAGCTTTGTGAAAAAATAGTGGCGTGTTGCCAACGTTTAGCATGAGGAATTCGCTTCTATTGGGTATTGTTTTGTGATTACATGTGGCGGGGTTATATTATCTATGCATGTGGCTTAAATAATTTTTATCTACTCCAGTGGAATAAGTAACGCATTACGTCACTCATTTGACACTATTTCAGTGAGGTAATGAAGCTCATTTCACCATTCAGTTATGTAATGGTTTCATTACGCAACTCAGTTGCGTGGTAATGACTTCTTAATATATATATAAGAATAAACGACCAATCTATTCCATGAAATCCATCGGACAAAGCTGTCAAATACCTTGGAGTCTATTTAGACAAACGACTGAACTGGAAATTCCACATAAACAAAAAACTGAACGAATGCCACATTAGACTAAACCAACTATATCCTATATTAAACAGAAACTCCCCGTTGAAACTAGAATGTTCCCTCCTTATTTACACATCACTTCTACGATCAACAATGGCATACGCCGGCACAGTATGGAAGGCTGCATCCAATTCTACAATTAAAAGATTGCAATCATTTCAAAGCAAAGTCCTTCGCATTGCAACAAATGCCGCTTGGTTCGTTCGCAACACCCAGTTACATAACGATCTGCAATTACCCACTATACAATCATTTATTAAAAAGTGTACTAAAACATTTTATAACAAAATAAGTGAGTGTCCAGGGGCTGTCAGTTATTCACTACGCGATAGACAAATTCACAGACGACTAAGACGCAAACTTCCACAAGACCTGCTCTCAACAGATGACGAGGAACTTAGCGAGTGAGGATCTCCAATGGAGCCGCCCTCTCCACGTGAATATTGTGATCAGTGCAACATGTGTTAACAATTCTGTGTGTAGCTAATATAGCTGATCCGGAACAACATTTATTAAAAAAAAATGCAACAAAGAGCTTTTTTGTTTTATAATTTTCGCCCTTCCAATAGCGGCTGAAACTCTCTTCATTTGTTTTTTGCTGCATGTGCATTTCAATTTCGATTTCTGGGGATTGGAATTGGAATGAACTAGCCCGCATAAGTATTGAAAGGTCTCATCACTACGTTATATTGTCAAATAAACCACCTGCCCACCGAAACTTTGCTTTTTTATCTACTGTCCGAACCCCTAACAAATGATCCGATAAAATATGATGACGCATACAAGAAAAGACCTTGCTGCGTTGCTGATTGTCAGTAGCGACTAATATTATTTAATGGTTGCACACACAACTTCTCACAAAAAGTAATATATTATGAAAATAAAACTAAGAATAAATGTAATTTGTTTACAAATATGAAATCTTGTAGCAACTAATGTTATTGTAACTTAAACCAAGTAAGTTTTGTTGTAACCTGCTGTTTTTGTTGTCATTTTGGGATTGACTTTCTTCAAAGGTCAATGTTCTATTTAATTTATTTATTTATTTCAAATAATTTAGTCTTTTAACAATTTAACTTTAACTTTACATTATTATGTGTTAAACTGTATATTTCATATATAATGCATCTAGTGGGTTCTTGATTATGAAATATCTCAATATCTCATGTAAACAGAAATGATTTGATAATCAAGAAGACACGAGTTGCATTCGGCTAGATTATATCACGAGTCAATAAACAACGTTTGAATACTGTATTTTAAATATTAAAAGTACAGGTAATGTGGTTGTTATGACAATTGTACTGACAGCAGGTAACGTGATGTTTGTGAAGGCGTGTGATTATCACTTATTAATCAGGAAGGTATGCGATTGTCAGTTGCTATGTACATTATCAAAAGTTAGTACATGCGTAACTATGCATTTTGCCGTTTTTCATTGGTTGATGTTAGAGGAAATGATATAATCCACTTAATGTGCTCTACCTGTTATCAATCTTATTACATCAATTTTGCACATGTACTTTTCCTATCGATGGTGGAAAAAGTATGTTGGTTTTAAAACATGTCGCCAACGCCAACTCATTAAATTTCCTATTCAATAAATCTTTTTGGGAAGACTAAAAAGCATTTTATTTAAAATAGCAAAGAATACTCAAGAACATATTAGTTCACTGTTGGTAGTACGCCTTCCTCAACTCATGTCAGTTCTCTCTGCTTTGTGCTTTTTCCATGTATCTGATACTGACAATTCTCTTCAAACCGTCTCTCCATCCTGTTTTTAATCTGCCAGTATTTCTTTTTCCAGTTCTGGGTCTCCATTCTAGAAGTTTTCCAATCCATCTATTATCTTTTACACGTGGTAGGTGACTGGCCGGATTTCATTTTAACATTTAACTCTGCAGTTGTTCTTAGGCCATCAGCAGTACAGCTGCTCGTTCTCGAATCCAAACGTTTCGTTTTCGATCTTTCAAACATCTGCCGTTCCATAGCTTGTTGAGAGGTTAACCCTTAAACTAAAACCACCACGTGGGGTCATCTTATGACCTCAGACAGTTTTTTTACATTTTATTCGTTCAATAATTTTTTCTGAATTATTTTCGATTATGTAAATTTTCTTTATTCGCAACCATATATGTAATGTTAACATTCCTGACCTCATTTGAGTGGGGGAAGTCGTACATTTCAGCCTGCTACTTCCCGCACTCACTTCCCGCTCAAGTGCGGGAAGTACATTCCCGACCGCTGAGTAGGTAGGGATACTGGGAATCTTGTTGATCCATTCATGCGCGTCGCAACCTGTCGTATCATAATATAATAATTTTTCCAATTATTGTTTAGAATAAAGTGGTTGCGAATAAAATAGTATACAAACCTCGACAGGAAGTTTTCTTAGTCTCGAGATAATAGCTGATTTCGACGCTTCTCGTCTCAATCAACTAACTAATCTTTCGACAGTAATGAAACACTTCCCATCTCGGGCTGTAATATACTATTACTTGTTTTTTTGAAAAAAATGTGATTTCGCTGGGCAATTCAATTTATTGTTTGGAAAAGTTTAAAATTAGTAGCAAGGGTTCACCAAGGTTAGAGATATACCAAGTCAATCAAAATAATAGCATAACCAATAACTAGTAACGAGATTTATTTACCACTTGGTTCTGTAGTGCTCAAAACAAACTCATAAAAATACACGCAAACAATACACATAAACGATTCAGCCAATATCACAAATACATATATCACAGGTTCGACAAATATCCAATAACTATCACAGCAAGTTTATCAGATCACATATAAATATCACAAGTTGACCTATTAAAAAAATAGTGCTACGTAAACTAAAATTAGCCAAAGAGGCGTTAGATTCTCAGTAACCACCTAATTGTACTTACTATTCAAACACCAAATCAAGAAACTCAAAATTATAACTATTTTCCAATACAAACTCAGTTTCCGTGAAGCGGAGATCGACGCCTCGCGTAGCATGACTAGATAAATCTGCAACCCCCAATATATAAAGATCAAAATAATTACATCGGCTCTGTGAGGCGAAAGGGTGGTCCAAGACGGGACTACGAACAGCGCAAGTGTAAAGAAATTCCAACGATCAACCCCGAGAGTTGGCTTACTAAATCCAATTTACGGCAATTAAAATTTAGACGTGGCAGTACATGCAGTTTATGAGATTTCATAAGGGGTGCTATGACCTATAAGAAATTTATAATAGGTTCTGTGATAACTCAAGCAACGCACTTGGGTTCATTCCTAACCGGAATGAAAAAAACTAATACTCCCGCGGTCGGTAACGTAGCCACAACACAAAATTGACAGATGACCAAATTGCAAAACGAAACTAGGTTACACTACTGCGATGTTACGTACAGGTAAATTAATTACTTAGGGCCGGTTGCAGAAAGCAACGTTAAGGCTGGCATTTACACTTGACAATTTCTTGCATTTAGTGCCAACTTATTTCCATTATTTTGAAACCAAGGCTATAGATGGAAACATGATCAATATTTTATATAATTCTTGTATGTCTTACCTATCCATTGACACAAAGAAATTTTGGAATTTCTCAATATTGATTATGTTCTGGCTAAAAAACATTAGAAGTGTTTTCAGTAAATAAATGCTAATAAAATGACGAAATATTGAAAATATTAAAAATTCTCTCTGGCAATGTATAGATACATGATTGATCCGTCATAATCAGTATCGAGAAATTTTTTATCTTTTGAATTGATCATAAAATTATGGAAATGGTTTGACAAGAATTGATGAAAATTTGGGAAATTGTGAACAATTTAAGGAAAGAATGTAGGCAACACGTCGCGCGCAGATAAGCCGACTACAGAATTCATGCTGAGATAAGCAGACAGATTATAGTTTTACGAAACTAATACTTCTCTCTATAGTGATACTTAGGTAGTATGGTTTTTTAAATTGTGCGTTTAGGTTTAGTTCAAGCATATAATGGAATAATATTACACTTTTCAATCAAATTTGAGTAGATTGGGAGTATTGTAAAAAATATATAATATAAAACATAAATAAACGTGTCTTTAAAGAAACTGAACCCAGTAAAATAATGTAGGCGACAAGAAAGTTAAAAATAATAATTTTTGCATTACTGTAACGACGTAATTCTCAACAACGCATATTTTATGTATATTACGCGTTTCATCGATTGATGATTTTTTGCAAATAATAAATAGTGATTGGGCGTTGCTAGTATGAGTTACATTTTCAATGTGAGTATGTGTTACGAAATATAGTATAACGAATTAAACGTTCGTTAAATAATATTTTATTCGACTGCATGAAGTAAAGAGTCTTTGATCATAATTTTTTAGCGTCCGAATATTAGTAGTTTTCCTTTTCGGCCTAAGACGAAAAGTTAAGTAACCTAGCAACCACGACAAAAATTTATACTGTACTGAAAAGGTTACCTTTTCTTCCAAATATCCGAAACAAAAAACATCACTTTTTGACATAATCGAATAAAAATGTATTTTCCGCACAATAAACAAATAAAATGTATACTATATATTACAATATATAAACAATATTTTACAATATAAATGAAGTTATGTTTCACAATTTTTAGAATTAGTAAAGAAATATAGTTTTAGAGTAAGTAATTTAAAATGTAAAAATTAATTAGTTTGAAAGTAGGTAAATACAGATCATAAATCACCAAACTGAAACTAACACAAATATCTATATACATATCGGTAAACCGCAAAATTTTCAAAGATACTTCTTACGCAATTCTTGACCTCTAACTTTACGGGGATCGATTAATTCAGGCAAAAGTGCACTTTTGTAAAAAGAGACACGTTTGGGAACTCGGCTGTCCCAGAAATTTTCATCCTTGTATATAATTTGATAAAACAAGTCTTTTGGCGTCCATACAACAAAATAACATTTGTTTTTATTTGCGATGTTCAATTGACCTTGTACTTGGTGCATATAATTGTCATTATTCTTTAATTGAAGACCACCGCTGTCATCAAATGTCAAAAATTTTATAACACCATTTTCAGTTGCTTCTTTCGGTGTTGACATTCTTGAATTATAAGGGCATTTTACTTCAATGATGGCGTCATCACCTACTAATCCATCAGTAGATGCAGCTAAAAATGGATATTTTGGGTCTACAAATAGGCCACAACTTGTTACTCCTAATCCAGAAATTTCTTGAAATTGGGTAATTGCTCTGCTTTCGTTTTGTATGCCGTAGTGAGTTGCCAAAGATCCAAAAAATTCTTGATATAGAAGAGCCTTTACCGTGTTCGCTGTGGAAGTGGTTTTCTTTAGTTTTGCAACTTTACCAAAATTGGATGCAGTTAATCTTTTGACCCTCATCGTCTTCCATAAAGAATTATTCCTTTGCCCTACAGTTAATTTTTGTATTTCTGCTGGGTCTTCATTTTTCAATTACTCAAGGAATGTTGCTTCTTTTTCTAAATACGTCGCAGTCTCCATATCTTCAACATTGGCATTTTCTCCGTAATCACCATCATCATCTACAACATGGAATAACTTTTTTGGTCTCGTTTCTTGAGTTTTCGCACGTCGTTTGTAGTTCAAATTTCGAATTTTTGTTTCGCAATAGGATTTTGCATACTTTCCTGGACTACATGTCGCTAATAATTTCTGCACTTTATAATTTAATTTTCCGCTATTGTTGAAAGAAGTAACTGCAGCTCCACATCGTGCTGTATAGGACCCTCGTTGCGAATAATTAATTATTTTTCCCGCCACATATTTTGCAACAACGGAGTTGAACGTCTCAACAATATTAGTGTCGACATCTTCTATCAAGCTGTTCGCGTGCATGGCTACCCTATTAACCGCATTAACAATATCTTCATGAATGGGACTTGACGTAAATTCGGGGTAAGTATATGTATTTTTTCATTTTCTTTTGAACCGTTACAAAAATAGTCCGCACAATCATTGTATTCACCAAAAATGTGTTTATAACCGTTTAAGATGTCGGATTTGAGTAGAGAGATTTTTTCTTTTGTAGGAATCGGTTGATTTTTCCTGTACTCGACTGCTTTAGTCACGCCATAACGAAAACGTAGCTGACTTTTTAATAAGTGTGATTTAATCAATTGAGACACTTTTGGTTTTTTAGCTGCTTTGATTTTATTGCCTAGATTTCTGAGGATGTGGTTTTTGCACTCTATCTTCTGAATTAGAAATTGTGGTCCATAAGGAGCAGCATCCTTAATTTTTCGCATAACGCTGCTATCGCCGTCTCCTATTAGTTTTCCGTAAATTAAACCATGCATATCAATAGATTTTTTGAAGCCCTCTACGATTATTCCAGCCTCCATAGCAGCTGTAGAAGCATGCCAATTTTTGAAACAGTTGTGCTCAATTGCCTTTTGTAATTTGTCTTCTTGCTGGCATATTCGACAATATTTATTTTTTATGGCAACATATAAATTTTTTTAGTTCGCCAACCAATAATAGCGCCTACACCCGACAAGGCGTTATAATTCGATTTGTAAGATCGTTTTGACCATGCGCCATCCGCAGCAACAGTAATTATTGGTACCCCATTGTCATCAAGTTCGCCAGCTTCTATTGCCAGCTTCTTTTCTTCTTTTCCTGCTTCTATCATTTCATCCCATGCTAAGGCCGTTATACCAGTGTATACTGTTTCCTGGTGTTTGAAAAATGTCCGAGATTGGTGGAATATTTAATGCAGAAGTGATTTCTGCCAAACACGCGTAACTACCACCGGTGCATACAATTATATATATAATAATGACAAAATCAAAATTTAATTAACGAATAACAAGAAGATTTCGAAATTTATTATGCGGTATCCAGCCAGCTTTGACGATGTATAAAACTTATAATCAGTGGCGTAACTACAAAAAATGCCCCTCCCCCGCAATTAAGCCCCTACCCACCCTATCAAAAATGTATACACTGCGTTCGTAAAGTAGCCTCCCCCTGCTTAACTTTTGCTAAACTTGAATTAGGAAAACCAAATATTTACTTTAACAATTTCAAAATTTTTATTTTTATTTAAAAAACAGTGTTCGTAATATTACCGCATTGATATAAAATCAAAATATAGTCCGTTTACTCCAAATATATGTTTCAATTTGAAAATATGGATTTTACTTTCAGAAGTTAGATTTGCAGTTCAAAAACAATTTGATTTGAAAATTTGGATAGTTTATTTTAAAAAATGTTAACAATAATTTTAAATGTTTCAAAACATTATTTTTCAATTTTATAATATATTTGAAAATCACCGACACAAAAACTGGAGAAAACCTATTAAAATCCGAAATATCTCGATAACAAGGCAGTGACTTCAAAATTCCTAACAGCGACTTTTTGCTGAAAATTAAAAACGGAGTTCTAAAATTCTACCAGATTTTTAAAAAAGCCAGTGACGTACATTTACGTTTTGGAAAAATTGTCAACATGGGAATGCACGCCAATGACCCAAAGATTACAAGACATGTTCGATAATTATGTATACCAAATTTAGATATATTATATATACAGGGTGCCCGCTTTTGCCAATGTCGTTTTCGTCTCGCAACTCTTTTATTATTAACAATTTTTGAAATATATGAAAACTTTTTAATGCAACTTTTTAGCTAGAATATTATAGCAGTATAAAAAATTTTACACGACGTTTCGATTTTTCAGAATCATCGTCAAGTTCATTTTTTCTTATAGGCGCCATATTTCAACATTTACTGTAAATTAATTTTAATTTATTACATTACACTATTAAAAGTCAAATCTTATGTTGTTTTCCAATATGTATTGTTATCAATATGCCTTTTTTAAAATTAAATGGATAGAGCTTTATACATTTTCAAATTCAGAACGAAAAATTCAATCGAAATGCGTATAAATACAATATGGCCCCCATAAGAAAAAAATGAATCCGATGATGACTCGAAACTCTATTAAAATGTACTTTGCGCAAGACAAACTGTAGGAATATAACCAAAATAAATTTAATTTGTAAAATATGGGTAATTATTCGAAGAGTTGCTTACCAAACTGCTTGATAATTATAGGAGAGAATTTAAAATTTTGGCAGCGCAAACCAGAACTAATTTAAAGCATGCAAAAATTCCAAAAAGCCACCTAATGATACTCAAAGCTAAAAATTCAACTAGCAAAAGTTTACTAATACGAGGGTCGCTCCAAAAGTATCGTAACACTTTAGCAAACGTTCTAGAACATTCAAGTAGTACTAAGCAATCGAGAATTACCGCAATTCAATTCAAAGGTCACATGGGCCACGTATGTTAACTGGGAAAGAAATATTACATTTGATTTGAGGATTCCTAACACCCCTCGTGCCTTGCAGAATTTTATTTTAGAATAAAACTTAAGGTAATATACATTGTAAGGATTAAAAATAAACTTAACATAAGTTACAAAGTACAAGTACGCCAAACACATATACTTATGCACGTATTTGTCTCTGGGTTCTTTAGACATAAGCATATATAGTGCAATGGTTTAATCTGTGTTGTATAATTATAATGAAGATAATAAAAATAAATAGCAATTACCACTACCTGTAAATATTCTTTTATTTAAGTCAAATTTCGACTGATTAAAAATACTTACTGGGTTCGTTAATTATTTATAAAGTAAACAGTATTGTGTCCTTTATTATATTTCATCCATCTGCAATTTAATCTTACAGAGGCTAGCTAGGTAAGCAAGATGACTCGTACCTCAGGGTTGGATTCACCGCTACATTAATATCAAATTCGTGTGATACGCCACTCGAATATAAATTAACTCGAACGCGAAGACGCTATTGCTGTCAAAAACCTAGCACAAATCGGTTTATTTGGGTGCAATTCGTTTTTGTGATATAGATTAATAAAAGGTGTTTTATGAGCTATTTATCAAGTAAATTTTGAATTATCGCGCTCTTAGAGTCACTAATTCTCATTTGTTTGCAGGCAAAAACCTCCACTTCGTTGTTACAACATTAAATTGTTTTTAGAGCGTCGCTATGGGATCAACATAACCTCAAACTTGATTATGGCAATTACTGGATATTTGGTTTTTAATGAATGCTTAACTCTGCCTGGGTCTCGTTCATGAAAGTTTGTTCTAGTAGTCCTGCGAATTTCCGGGTTCTAACGCCGTTACTTTTAGTAAAATTTGGTACCTTGTCGATGATAGCTGCGGCAGCTCATTCGGACGCATCTCTTGCTGATTTCTGCCTGAAGTTGGACCCCTGGGATGCGGTGGTTGCTGTAGATGCTTCCTACACGCTGTGGGGGTATGCTGCAGTCGAATTCCCAAGTTCAGGAACCTTATTTTGCCCTGGGCTGAAGTTCGTAAGCTGCGCTGATCCGTCTCGGAGTCCTCGGAAGGTGGCAACGATGAAAAATTATTTTCATGCGAGGAAAAATGTTCCCCACACTCTCACAGGTGCACGAATAATTACTTGGCACAATGGTGTACTTTTTATTAATAAAATTAATGGTTGAATAGGTAAAATATGTAAATTTTAGAGAGCACACAACCGGTTGTTTGTCAATAGATTTATTCTTTTTTTCTGGATTCTGGTCGTTAATAACAATTGCCTATCTAAGTTATACAAAACGGAAATTGACCAAGTACAATACAATAACTTCTTAACTAAATTTAACTTATAATTAAAATTATGTACAAAAACTCTTATTTCTAAAATATTGTTCTTTTAATTTTGGTTTTAAACTGTGCCATAGCGCCACTCACTTTGTGTTATTTCATGTCTATTTCATGTAATTTTAAAACCCTATCTTCTCTTTCTAGATCTTCAAATATTGCTGTCCAAAATTATAATTGCCCTGTTCTGTTTGGTTTTTGCTCTTTGCCATGTATTATAATAATTCTGCTTCTTTTACCTTATATTTAAAATGTTCATAAACATGTCCTATTTGATTATTTTGACATCTATGCTTCATTTAACACGCACCTTGTAACATAAAAATCACTTGGGATATATTAAGACTGATACGTGAATTGCTCTAACGGCGCGTGTCCGAAAATTTTTAAAATTTCGAGACCATCGGTTTCACGGCACTTTCGTCGAAGCCGTCTAAGAAAGCATACGCATTTCTGCGGTACTTAAATTTTCTGAAAGGTTGCTCACAATCGTGTTTTAGGCACCCTAAATTTACTTTTTGAATACTAGAAACCCACCAACCGGTTTCTAGTTTGGGTCAAATTTGAAGCCACGTTCAAATAAATTTCAACCGCATCTACCCATCCATAGGCGTCCTAATGGCCGTTTTCCATAAATGAAACCAAGGTGCTGCACGTTCCGAGGAGCGCCTACATAACAGCTTATCGTGCAGATTGGATCGCCAGTGTTTAGAGCAATTCGAACAAAAGTCCTTTTGTCTGTCCAGATAAGTTTTAACTTTCACATTTAACGTCTTTTTGCATTATTAAAACCATGTCTAGTAAATACTAACAACAACCAGATTAATTTCAAATTACCCATCAACCTGACTTTTATTTAACCTACTACCTGCTTCCGCAAAGGTAGCTGCCGTGGCATATAATATAAATAATTTTGGTGTTACAACCTATTATAAACCTTTCTGTGGCAGTTCTAGTTATTTTGGTTCGGATTTAATTTTGCACAAAACTCTTATTTTTGGCTAATTTATAATTATCGATTCCAATCTATGAAAAACGAGCTCTGCCCTTTGCCTTTTCTATTCAAATCAATTTATTAATACTGACATTTCTTTGCAAATGTAATTACGGATTGCAATTTTATGTGATAAATCTTGCAGTTGCATGCACTACCCCAACTCTATGCTTTCTGACTTGCTTTTAATGTATTGTGCTGCAAGCAGAGTTGAGTAGCGGGCTCAATACTATCTTAATAGATGGATATGTTTTAAAAAGATTTGCAGAAAAGTCAGAGCATCTGAACAGAGTTGTGAAATAAATGGAAATGGAAGTCTTCTCGGGATTGTAGCAAGCTATAAATCTTTGTATGCCAGCGAGCTTATTAACGTATTTCTTGTATTGCAAATGACTTTAGCGCACATTCTAATACATTTAAGTAGTACAATCCAATCAAGAATTGCCACAGCAGATCTAACGAGCTCACTAAGCTTGAAATTGTAATTTTTGAGCCTCGCCGACCTATAACGCCTGCCAAATGCGTTTGTAAGGCCCTAAATGAGCATAATACAGTTGTTGTTAATTGGTGTACCTATTAAGAATCTAATAAAACGGTTTGGTAGCACCGTAAACTAAATACTTTTACTCTGCTTGCTCAGCTAGTATGCCAGAGAGCTTAATAACACATTTAGTTGTACTGTAAATGTCATTAGCAAACGTTCTAGTACATTTAAGTAGTACTAAGCAATCGAGAATTACCACAATTTAATTCAAGACCACATGGGCCACGTATATTAACTGGGAAAGAAATGTTACATTTCATTTGAGAGTTCCTAACTCCCCTCGTGCATTACGGAATTATGTTTAGAAATAAACTTAAGATAACATACATTGTAAGAAGGATTAAAAATAAACTTAACATAGGTTACAAAGTACAACTACGCCACACACATATACTTCTGCACGTATTTGACTCTGAGTTCTTTAGACATAAGCATATATAGATGGAAATGTTTTAAAAATATTTACAGAAAAGTCAGAGGATCTGAACAGAGTTGTGAAATAAATGGAAACAGAAGTCTTCTTGGGATTGTAGCAAGCTATAAACCCTTGTATGCCAGAGAGCTTATTAACACATTTCTTCTACTGCACAATTCCATTAGCAAACGTTCTAGTACATTTAAGAAGTACTAAAAAATTAAGAATTGCAACAGCAGATCTAACGAGCTCACTAAGCTTGCATTTGAAATATTTGTGTATACGCCAACCTATAACGTGTGCTAAATGCTTTTGTAACGCCGTAAATAAACACTATGCAATTGTTGTTAATTACTGTACCTATTAAGAATCTAATAAAACGTTTTGGTAGCACCGTAAACATGATACTTTCACTCTGCTTGCTCAGCTAGTATGCCAGAGGAACTAATAACAGATTTACTTGTACTTGTACGTTCTAGTACATTTAAGTAGTACTAAGCAATCGACAATTACCACAATTCAATTAAAAAAACACATGGGCCACATATGTTAACTGGGAAAGAAATATTACATTTCATTTGAGGGTTCCTAACACCTCTCGTGCCTTACAGAATTTTTTTTTAGAAATAAATTTAAGATAATATACATTGTGAGGATTACTAAAAATCTAACAATACAGTTCTGCAGCATCGTAAACTAGATAGTTTCCCTCTGCTTGTTCAGCTAGTTAGCCAGAAAGCTTAATAACACATTAATTTGTACTGTAAGTGCATTTGTTGAACGTTCTAGTACATTTAAGCAGTACTTAGCAATCAAGAATTGCCACAGCAGATCTAACGAGCTCACTATGCTTGAAATTGTGTCTCCGTCAACCTATAACATGTGCCAAATGAGTTTGTAATGGCGTAAATGAGCATTATATAGTTGTTGTTAATTAATGTACATATTATGAATCTAATAAAACGGTTTGGTAGCACCGTGAACTAGATAGTTTTTCTCTGCTTGCTTTGTTAGTTAGCCAGAGAGATTAATAACACTTTGACTTGTACTGTAAATGTCATTGGCAAAAGTTCTAGTACATTTAAGTACGACTAAGCAATCGAGAATTACCACAATTCAAATCAAAGACCACATGGGCTACGTATATTAACAGGGAAAGAAATATTACTTTTCATTTGAGGGTTCCTAACACCCCTCGTGCCTTACAGTATTTTTTTAAAGAAAGAAATTGGAAAAAATATACATTGTGAGGATTAAAAATAAACTTAACATAGGTTACAAAGTACAACTACGCCACACAAATACAGTGTGTCCCAGGTTTGATGTTACAAGAGGTGAGATAGACTAAAACTTTTTGAATTTTGTTTTAAGGTTCTGGGATTCGGTCCTGATTGTTCAATTTTTAAAAAACAAGTAGGCCTTGACATGGGAGGGAAAACTATTTTACTTTCGGGTAAACTACCCTTTTTGTTTATGATACGGCAAAATTTTATTAATAAAAGTTGTTCAAACTGATAAATTATGGACCTATACAAATTTTCAAAAGATCTGTCGACTTAGAAAAAACCGTTATTTTTTAGATTAAATATAAATCGTATTTTATTTTCAGGTAAACTACCCTTTTTGTTCGTGATACGGTAAAATTTTATTAAGAAAAGTTGTTTAGAATAAGAAATTATAACGCTATACAACATTTCAGGAAGATCTACCTCCTTAGATCAAACCGTTATTTTTAATAAAAAAATGCAATTTATATTGTTTAATCTAAATGCGTTTGCAATGCCGTAAATGAGCATTATACAGTTGTGGTTAATTACTGTACCTATTAAGAATCTAATAAAACGGTTTGGCAACATCGTAAAGTAGATAGTTTCCCCCTGCCTGCACAGCTAGTTAGCCATAGAGCTTAATAACCCATTGACTTGTACTGTAAATGCCATTAGCGAACGTTTATAGATATTAACGATACAAGTTTGATTATGAGCATCTTAACGAAACGAGTTTGATTGCCAAAACGAGGCGGTGAGCCGAGTTTTGCGGCAATCAAACGAGTTTCGTTGTGTGCCATAAGCAAACGTGTATTGTTCAATATTTTATCTTCATCAATAAACTCTGGTTCACTGTATAAAAAGGCGGTAATATTCATTACCGCACTGAGTGCGGTAATATCTGTCCATTACCGCACTGAGTGCGGTAATAAAGCTCTTAACGATACTAAAATTAATTTGGTTAAGACGCTATAACAACACGGATGAAGATAAAGTATATTTAAGCAGTACTCAGCAATTAAGAATTGCCACAGCAGATCTAACGAGTCCACTAAGATTGAATTTGTAATATGTGTGCCAAATGTGTTTGTAACGCCGTAAATGAACATTATACAATTGTTTTTAATTACTGTACCTACTAAGAATCTAACAAAACAGTTTGGTAGCATCGTACACTAGATAGTTTTACTCTGCTTGCTCAGCTAGTAGGGCAGAGAGCTTAATAACTCATTTCTTATACTGTAAATGCCATTAGCTAACGTTCTAGTACATTTAAACAGTACAAAGCATTCAAGAATTGTCACAGCAGATCTAGGGAGGACAGTAAGCTTGAAATTGTAATATTTGTATCTCCGCATTCTCCGCCAACATATAACGGGTACCAAATGCGTTTATAACGCCATAAATGAGCATTATACAGTTGTTGTCGATTACTATACTTATTAAGTATCTAAGAAAACGGTTTGGCAGCTTCGTAAACTAGATAGTTTTCCTCTGGTTGCTCAGCTAGTGAGCCAGAGAGCTTAATAAAACATAACTGGTAATGCAAATGCCATTAGCGAACGTTCTAGTACATTTAAGCATTACTCAGCAATCAATAATTACCGCAGCAGACCTATGGAGCTCACAAAGCTTGAAATTGTAATATTTGTGTCTCCGCCAACTCATAACGCGTGCCAAATGCTTTTGTAAGGCCATCAATGGGCATTATACAGTAGGGTGGGCCGAAAAAACAATTTTTTTTTCAAGTCGTAATACCGCGGAAAAGTTGCGAGTTGGGGAGACCAAAAAAGGGATAAAAAAATACATAAAACCGGTTTATATCTTCCGATCGCGCATGTGCTCTAAAGTTTGCCGAAATTGAGAAAAAAACACATTTTTACTATAATTTGGAACATTTTTAAGTTAGCTTCTTCCCGAATGTAATTCCTCAAATTCTTACGTATTAGAACCATAGAAAATAATGTTTAAATATTATTTAAATCCATCAACATCTTCCGGTCGCGCATTGTTTTCAAAGTTAAAGAAATTTTGAAAAAAAAATTACAAATAAAGAAAAATAATACTAACAGCTTACATGTTGTTAGGTTCTTCCGGGTTATGCCGTGGTTGTCGATTTGAACTTGACGTTTCGCTGCTCATGCTGTCAGCTTCTTCAGAAGTTTTCTAAAGACTGATGTTGGTGCCTTTTGCTCCTGGTTATATACCGAGGAGTCGTTACGGTTGGCTGCTCATGTAGATCTTGCATGTTATTGGGATTTGTCGTTTTTCCGCTTGGTTGCTCACTTGAAACTTTGTTATGGATGGATTGGTTTTGCAGAGCTACTTTTCATGTATTACTAAGGCGATAGCCGTCTTCTCGATTGAAATTATTTGGATTTTTAATAATTTCTAGGGATTCCTGAATAACACGAGGGAAGTATTTTTTGGTTCTGGCTAGTATGTTTACGGAGTCGTAATTTATTCTGTGGTCCCCTCTTCCTAATAAGTGTTCTGCGATGGCTGATTTTTGTATGTTTCCAAGTCGTGTGTGGCTCTGGTGTTCTTTTATTCGACATTGGATGCTTCTTCCCGTTTGTCCGATGTAAGATTTGCCACAAGTACATTGGAGCTGGTAAACGCCTTCTGTCTGTAGTCTGGGCAAAGAATCTTTGTTAGAGGGGATCAATTGTTCGACCTTTCTTATTGTACCATAGCGGACTCCAATGTTCTTTTTATCTAATACCTTTCTTAATCTGTCGGTTACTCCGGCGATGAAAGGAAGGCAGGCGTAATTAGTAGGTTTAGGTTTAGGTTCGTTCGGTTTTTTGGTATATTGACACGCTTTCTTGATGTCTCGTCGACTGTAGCCATTCCTGAGTAAGGCTTCTTCCACATGGCTCAATTCTTGTGGTTTACTGTCCTCGTCACAGATAGCGTTGGCCCGATGGATAAGAGTCTTGATCAATGATCGCTTTTGATGGGGATGATAATGAGACGAAGCATGCAGATAGCGGTCGGTGTGAGTCTTCTTTCGATATACTGTATGGCTTAATCTGTTGTTAGCCGTTCGTTTCACTAACACGTCCAGGAAAGGTAGGAGTCCATTTTCTTCAGTTTCCATAGTAAATCTTATTTTGGCATGGTGGTTGTTTAAGTGTGCCAAGAAAGCTTCAAGAGCTGCTTTTCCATGGGGCCATATAACGAAAGTGTCGTCGACGTAGCGCAACCAGCATTTAGGTTTGAGATGGCTGGACTGAATAGTCGACGACACTTTCGTTATATGGCCCCATGGAAAAGCAGCTCTTGAAGCTTTCTTGGCACACTTAAACAACCACCATGCCAAAATAAGATTTACTATGGAAACTGAAGAAAATGGACTCCTACCTTTCCTGGACGTGTTAGTGAAACGAACCGCTAACAACAGATTAAGCCATACAGTATATCGAAAGAAGACTCACACCGACCGCTATCTGCATGCTTCGTCTCATCATCATCCCCATCAAAAGCGATCATTGATCAAGACTCTTATCCATCGGGCCAACGCTATCTGTGACGAGGACAGTAAACCACAAGAATTGAGCCATGTGGAAGAAGCCTTACTCAGGAATGGCTACAGTCGACGAGACATCAAGAAAGCGTGTCAATATACCAAAAAACCGAACGAACCTAAACCTAAACCTACTAATTACGCCTGCCTTCCTTTCATCGCCGGAGTAACCGACAGAATAAGAAAGGTATTAGATAAAAAGAACATTGGAGTCCGCTATGGTACAATAAGAAAGGTCGAACAATTGATCCCCTCTAACAAAGATTCTTTGCCCAGACTACAGACAGAAGGCGTTTACCAGCTCCAATGTAATTGTGGCAAATCTTACATCGGACAAACGGGAAGAAGCATCCAATGTCGAATAAAAGAACACCAGAGCCACACACGACTTGGAAACATACAAAAATCAGCCATCGCAGAACACTTATTAGGACCAGGAGACCACAGAATAAATTACGACTCCGTAAACATACTAGCCAGAACCAAAAAATACTTCCCTCGTGTTATTCAGGAATCCCTAGAAATTATTAAAAATCCAAATAATTTCAATCGAGAAGACGGCTATCGCCTTAGTAATACATGGAAAGTAGCTCTGCAAAACCAATCCATCCATAACAAAGTTTCAAGTGAGCAACCAAGCGGAAAAACGACAAATCCCAATAACATGCAAGATCTACATGAGCAGCCAACCGTAACGACTCCTCGGTGTATAACCAGGAGCAAAAGGCACCAACATCAGTCTTTAGAAAACTTCTGAAGAAGCTGACAGCATGAGCAGCGAAACGTCAAGTTCAAATCGACGACCACGGCATAACCCGGAAGAACCTAACATTATGGACAACGGCCGTGAAAGCCTGCATTCGAGCTTACATGTTCTTTATATTTGTTCTTTATTGAATACAAACAAATTATTTTAGACCACTAGTAATATTTCTAAACAATTTTTTTACTGAAAAACTAAGTTTTTAGTGAAGAGTCGTAAGGCCAAGAAACTAACCCACATTGGCGTGTATGACTTTAAAATAAATACAGGGTGGCCAAGATAAAATAGGTCCCGTGTGAATACAGAAAGTAATTTAATATTATATTTTTATTTAAAAGTAGTATTCACAACCGTTATTAACAAGTGACAACGCAACACTGAGCAATACACAGTGTTAACTCAAAATGGCCGATGGACATCACGTGACCCAGCACGAGCGCTCAGTATCACTTTCAGTATGGTACAGGACACGGAACCTCTTTTACCTTGGCCACTCTGTACAACTATTTCTCGAAGTTCATGTGTGGGACTTTTTTCACTTAAGTACAATCTGAGAGTTCGATTTGCTGTTATCAACCACCTCGAGTGTGGCGAATTCTAAAGACGAGACTGTGATTTATCTTCTCCCCCAATATTAAAAGATATCAGTGACGATGAGATTAAATCACATATTCAAAGTGACTCAGTCCCTAATTGGGATATAACATTCAAGACATTACCAATTCACACAGAGGCAGTTGAACGATGAGTGAAACTCGTGACAGAAGCCTCAAGAAAAGTTTGCGAAGCTGAGTCTAGGAATGGTTTTACCAGAACGACTCTGTTGTCAAGGTCAACCATGCCTAACTTCGCCCATAAATCAGATTTCAAAGTACCTTCAGCTACGAATGAGTGAAAACGGAGATGTTCAATTGTTCAACATGAGTTTCTTGGCCTTACGACTCTTCACTAAAAATTTAGTTTTATCAGTAAAAAAATTTGTTTAGAAATATTACTAGTCGTCTAAAATAATTTGTTTTTAAACATTTAAGCTTGTATTCAATAAAAAACAAATATAAAGAGCATGTAAACTGTTAGTATTATTTTTCTTTATTTGTAATTTTTTTTTAAATTGCATTAACTTGAAGGCAATGCTCGACCGGGAGATGTTGATGGATTTAAATAATATTTAAACATTATTTTCTGTGGTTCTAATACGTAAGAATTTGAGCTATTACATTCGGGAAGAAGCTAATTTAAAAATGTTGAAAATTATCGTAAAAATGTGAATTTTTCCCAATTTCGGCAAACTTTAGAGCACATGCGCAACCGAAAAATATAAACTCAATTTATTTATTTTTTTACCCTTTTTAGTCTCCCCAATTCGCAACTTTTCCGCGGTATTACGACTTGAAAAAAAATTTTGTTTTTTTGGCCCTCCCTATTATACAGTTATTCTTAATTACGGTACCTATTAAGAATCTAATAAAACAGTTTGGCAGCATCGTAAACTACATAGTTTTGCTCCTCTAGCTCGGCTAGTATGCCACAGAGCTTAATAACTCATTTACTTGTACTGAAAGTGCCATTAGCTAACTTTCTAGTACATTTAAGCAGTACTAAGCAATCAAGAATCACCACAGCAGATCTAACGAGTTCACTACGCTTGAAAGTGTAATATTTATGCCTCCGCCAGTTTATAACTTGTGCCAAATGCGTTTGTAGCGCCGTAAATGAGCATTATACAGTTGTTAATAATTACTGTATCTATTAAGATTCTAATAAAACGGTTTGACAACATCGTAAACTAGTTAGTTTTACTCTGCTTGCTCAGCTAGTATGCCAGAGAGCATAATAACACATTTACTTGTACTGCAAATGCCATTAACGAACGTTCTAGTACATTTAAATAGTACAAAGAAATCAAGAATTGCCACAGCAGATCTAACGAGCTCACTAACTGAAATTGAAATATTTCTGTCTCTGTCAATCTATAACGTCCAATCAATTTTAATCCAGTTATTGACTACCTGTTAGTGATGGTACACATACTCTGGCTAAATTTATTAAATTCTGATCGACTCTAGTTGTTATAGTAGTACAATAATATTTTCTGTGGGTAATATTTACTGAAAAACGTGCTTTTCAGACGTTTTAAAGTAGCTGAAGGCTAAACTATTAAACTTGAATTTTTGGGATGCAGAAAAGTTTGATATGGTAATGATATATGGTTCAATGATTTTCATATATACTACTACAAGGGCCAGTACCACTGCAATCAATGTTAATCTAGTTATTGACTACCTGTTAGTGATGGCACACATACTCTGGCTAAATTTATTAAATTCTGATCGACGCTAGCTATTATAGAAGTACAATAATATTTTCTGTAGTAATGTTTACTGCAAAACGTGCTTTTCAGACGTTTTAACGTACCTGAATACTAAATTATTAAACTTGAATTTTTTGGATGCAGAAAAATTATATATAGTAGTGATATATGGTTAAATAATTTTCATATATACCGTGAGATCATTTAAAAGCTGGACAGGGAGTGCTATGAAATTTCTGTTTTATATTCGAACTTTAGTTAATAGCCATTTGTCAATTTATTAAATTAACCTCAAACAAGACATAAGTTTTATTAAACGTCAAAAAATACAGTAAATGTTCAAAGAGATTGAAATTTCTGTTTTTGAACTTTTACTGTCATTTTTGACGTCGAATAAAGCTTATGTCTTGTTTGTGGTTAAGTTATTAAATTAACAAATGGCTGTTAACCAAAGTTCGAATCTAAACCAGAAATTCCATATTGAACAAGATTGATGATCGTATAAAAACGCGGCTTCCTGGTTCTGGCGGAGACGGCAGCCACTTCTGTGCTCGTGCTGGGCGTGACCTCGTGCGCGATTCGCTCGGGGACGTCGTGGACGGCCGGGCCGCTATTTCGTAGCTCGTCGGGACGAGCGCAACGGCGCAGCGCAGTTTGACAGCTTAGTTGTTTTGCTACTGGGAATTATTAACAACAATTAGTTCGACTATCTCTCACGTGGTTTGTGCGGCTACGATTTGTCGTTAATACACTCCCCGGGGTTTTGCCTCGGAGCGGGGAAATTTTATATTGCGGCCGAAATCCAACCAGTGGTCGCGGCGCCTCGATCAGCTGGATAACCTCCAATTGTTCACGTGTTTGCGGAGCTCTGCGGAGGAGATCTTTGCGGCTAATATTTTCTAGGTCTCAGCGGGCACCTGGGTGAGTTGCTAACTGTAATTCTAGTAATTAATAGCAGTGAAACGGCTCGCCCAATTTACAGTTTTAATAATTGCGCCGGCTTAGCGAAGTATCAAATTTCAATTAATCGGGAAATTGGGATTTGGACATTTCGCTATTTATTGTAGGTTTACAAACGGTTTTCGGTACAGGATTTTCACAGGGAAAATTAGCTGGCGTTTCAGATGTCCTTTCGGAACCACTAAATTGAACTAGCTATTAGGATATTCACAGGGAAAATTACCTGGCGTTTCAGATATCCTTTCGGAACCACTAAATTGAACTAGCTATCAGGATATTCACAGGGCAAATTAGCTGGCGTTTCAGATGTCCTTTCGGAACCACTAAATTGAACTAGCTATCAGGATATTCCAGGTACTGGTAGAGTCGACGGAGGAACTTTCTGGACAGGACAGGATGAAGGACTGGGGGATAATCGGGAACTAGGTGTTTGCTGCAAATCTATCTGGGGAATCTCTAGGGAATCTCTTCTTGAAATGCGTTCTGCAAGCCCTTTTATATGCTTTGTAAAGCTATTAGGTGGGGAGGCAGCGCGCGTCATACCTTTGTCTCGCGCTGTTATCACGGTCGGAACTTCGGTCTGCGCTAGCTTATCTTGCTGGAGCACACCGGGTTCTTGATAACGCTAAAGGTCGGCGACGTTTAAATTTGCAAATATTATTTAATATTGAATTAATCAAATTCAAACGGGAGCTAGCGTTACAAGCTCATGATATGATCGGAGGTCGACCGAGAATAAGGGAACCCAACTTAGAAGAAACCGTTGTACAAATAGTAGCTGAACATCCAGAAACTAGTATGCGAAGTATTTCTAGAAATTTGGGTATTACTAAAACTCGTGTACATAGGATTTTAAAAGATGATGAACTGTATCCTTATCGCAAAACAAGAGTTCAAAATTTCTTGTACTTGATTTACTTTTTGCGGGTGGGAGGTAGAAGCTCATAGAAGAAATCCTTTGTTTATAAGTAATGTGTTATGGACGAACGAAGCTACATTTACAAGAAACGGCATCTTTAACTGTCACAACGAACACGTTTGGGCCCGTGACAATCCTCATGCAGTTCACGAAAGAAACTACCAGGTACGTGGTTCAGTAAATGCATGGGCAGAAATACTTAGAGAAATGCTAATTAGTCCCTTTATACTTCCTGAAAGGCTAAATGCAGAAAATTATTTATAATTCATAAAGATAACTTTCCGGACCTACTGGAGGATATTTCTCTGGCTCTCCGGCGCGATATGTGGGTGCAGCTCGATGGTGCAACATCATATTGTGCAGGTGTGGTTCGGCAATGGTTTAACCACCATATCGTCCCTGCTTATAGATCACGAACAACAAAACTATTCAATGTAAGCTACATAATTAATATTAGGAAAACATCACCAATTATAAAAATGTGTTTGTACTATGAAAAAGTAGTTGCAAAAAATGAGTCTCTTGATGTATTTGAAAATAATGTACAAGCGTTTAAACGAATGTTGACTGCAATTGTTAAGCAAAATCCTTGTAAATAAAAATTTTACTTGGTGCATTATTTTTCAAAATACCTTCAAAAATCATAACCACAAACTGAAAAACCCTATTTTGTCATGTCTAGTTATTTCGCATGCGTACCGACACAAATGTCATCCTAACATAGCATTCTAGGAAGACGAGACGTTGTGAATGTGTATAAATTGGCGAAAGAACTACACGTGACGATGTTGGTAATAAAATTCTTAGTCGAAAATCGCAATACTAAAATGTTGCATTGGTCTTCGTGAGCCCTCGTGAGCGGTAGATAAAACACTTGTTTTTTTTCAGGTAAAGTACCTTTTCTGTTTCAAATACGTCAGAGCATCGTCTAGGAAAGTTGTTAAAAGTGTAAATTATTGCCCTATGCAAAATTGCAAAAATATCAGCTGACTTTTATGAAACCCTGTTACCACAAAACTACTTCATCCAGTTCACACGGTTGCATAAAAGTAAATCAATACTTTTTCAATTTTGTATAGAACCATACTTTTGCATTCTGAACAACTTTTCTTGAAAAGACGTAGAGGTTCAGGGTCATTTTAATTTACCTAGCTGGGAGCGGACTGCTTCCGACCCTCTTCAGCCAAGAACGGGAGTTATAGGATGGGTGAGAGAAAGGAGGGGTGGAGAATGGAAGAGAGGCCAGGAAAGGTGGAGAAGTACTGCCCCGGCATTCGCCTCAGAGAAGGTACTCTGTTGACTCAGGAAAATCATCTAAAAACCTGGATCAGAGCAGATGGCTACGGGAGTCGAACCCACGACCACCCGAATGCTAAGCGGACGTGGTAACCACTAGTCCCCAGAGCTCAGTCACTTTCATTGATGATAATTTCGCGTATTTAAAACAAGAAAGCTACTTTAAATAAAAAGAACATGTTTCTTAGCTACTGCTCGTGAGGATCCATGAAGACCAATTCAATATTTTAGTATTAAGATTTTCTACTCAGAATTTTACTTTAAGTTTTTCTCCATTTTAGATACACCTTATAATACCTATCCGCAACAGTGGCTCATTCACCACATCTGATCATTTTTAGTCATTAATAATCACGTATGGTAATGGAATACACTTTATACGGCGGTATGTAATATACTATTCATTAGTAATTAATTAATTTACTTATTAATTTTCTTACTTATAAGCAATAATGAAAATAATAAATAAAAAACATCCAATATGACTCATTACTTTTTTTAATTGCAACAATCTGAATCAACGTATGAAATACTCTAGGATGCACGTCCTTATCCAAAAATTTCTTAATGATGGTCAAAAAAGACTCGAAACGTAGTTAAACCATAATCTGTGGTACATTGATTCAGAATAAAAAGGGCCTCTACAATTTGAGATCAGAAAATTAGAATCGTAATTTAAAAAAATGAAGTTGATCATGGTTGCTCGAAGACGAAACGTGGGAAAAAATTGATAACGTAATCTTTACGTAAATTAAAAGTTGCTACAACGAAGTTTTGTCAGTTTTGCTCTAACTTTAATATTAACGCCAGAAAAAAATATAATTTAAAATCCAAAATTTCGTTTTTTAAGATAACTCAAGAGTTACTGAGATAATGAGGGAAAAGTGACGTGTGAGCAAACGAAAATGAAATCAAGCTTGGCTTTGAAATATTTGTTTTATGAATAATATGTTGGTGAGACTGTAAGTCTATGTCAAATTCGAGGTTAGCAAGTTACGTTTTGCGTCAGTTTTGACACAGACTGACGCAAAACCTAACTTGCTAACCTCGAATTTGACATAGACTTACAGTCTCACCAACATATTATTCATAAAACAAATATTTTAAAGCCAAGCTTGATTTCATTTTCGTTTGCTCACATGTTATTTATTTAGAGTAGATCTACGTCACATTGAAAACGTGCGCAGGGATTCAGTTCCATTGCCGGCTCATTGGCCAGATCTTACTTTGTAAGGTATTTATTTATAGGGCGGTTTAAAAGAAACAGGTAAATTTAAGTACTTGGGGTTTACAGTGACAAAAGAGGCAATGACAGAGGAAGAAATTAAAAACAGACTGGCGCTAACTAGAAATTGTATAAGACAACTTAACTCAATCTTATGGAATAGAGATATAACCAAGAACACCAAAATCCGAATTTACAATACAATGGTACAGAGTATAATGACCTACGGGGCAGAAGTATGGGTTACCAACAAGAAAAACAAAGAAAATATAGTAGCAACGGAAATGGAGTTTTGGAGGAGATGCTGCAGGCTAACTAGACTGGATAGAGTGTCGAATGAAGAGATACGGAGCAACAAGGGAAGTGAAAAAAACGCCAACACATACATAGAAGAAAAACGATTGTTGTGGTACGGACACGTTAGAAGGGCGGAAGAGCACAGATTTATAAAAAAGATGACAGAATGGAGTCCTATGGGAAGACGAGGAAGGCCACGGATATCATGGCGCAACGAAGTAGATGAAGCCAAACCGAGGGCTTCAAGAAGGTGAATGGAACAACCGAGAAGATTGGAGAGGAAGGTTGAGAGAAGGAAGACAGTTACAACTGTAAAAATCCTTTATATATATATATATACTTACAAACGGTATGCTATTGAGCCCGATAGGTCTTCGGGCCGCTGATGATCCCGGCCTAAGGAAACAAGCTAGAAGAGAATGGGTTACATATTTTTGTTTCGTTGCATAACACCAGTCGAGGCATTCACAGAGGGGTAAAGATTTCTAAGAAATGCAGATTTTAGGTATAAACGTGTCCCTGTGAATCCCAGATATAGAAATGGTACTCTATGGAGCCCATTTATATATTTAACTATTTTAAGCGTACGTTAGTAAGCCCGACACCGTTGCCAAAATCTGTGGTGCCGGCCGGGTCCGCGACTAAATACCGGATAACGAATTGCTGGCTGGCCCTTTTGCGTATTGCGTATTTAGTAATAGTGGGCTTATATTAGTCAAATTAATATATTGCTAGGTTTTAAAATGTCCAGTAATCGTGGGAAAAAATTCTTGCTCTTGCTCTAAAATCATGCAAGTGATATGCTACACCTTATGTTATTATTAATAACAATTAATATCCTTATAATCTGGGACGTCGCTGCGCTCCGCAAAGATATTGCATAAACTAGACTTGTGATGCAGTTAATTTAATTAAATGGCTTATTCTATCTCAAGTTATTATTTAAAAAATATTATTTTTACTAAGCAACGAAAACATCCAAAAAACCGGTAAAATATCAATTATTTTCAAATCAGAGCTCGATATGCAGTTGCAAGATATACTTTAATAATAATTAGTACTTTACTCCAGTTAGTTAGGGATGTTTTGGTAAGATTAGTAAATATTTTGCGGCTATTAATAGCTTTCACGAAAGTATACGGTTGATTACTTACGAAATTTATTTTTCTACAGTATCTTCAATATTTTTAATGACCTTTATTCCAAAACTATTCATAATTTTGATTGAAATTTGTTAAATACAATGACGGCAGTGTGGTCGTGTTTCAAATTTCGCGAGTTATTTTTACTGGAGCAAGCTAACCCCTGCGCGTTTTTTTTATCGAATTGTTGCACACTGTGAACGATTTTATCAAGTTATTGCGGTTTTGATCGGTTTATATGATTGCTACACGTACGAAGAAAATAATTACTTATACCCAAAATGCAAATTTTTTATGGGATATTTTTACTAAGCAACGAAAACCTCCGTAAATGTGGTCAACTATAAATCAATCTCAAAGAAAAGTACAAAACTAAAGCGAGGGATTTTATTTAATAATAATTTATTTTGTGATCTAGTAATAATATTGATGTTTGAAGTGAATTCGTTAATATGTTGCCAATATTAAAATCTTACACAGGATATACGGCTGATTACTTAAGGAATGGAATTGTCTACAATATCGTCAATAGTTTTAATAATTTTTGTTTCAAAACTACTCATTACTTTATTTACAATTTGGAAAATAAAAGTTGATTTTTATTTATCTGGTTTTGTTTGTTGTCTTGGCGGGAGTGTTCATATTACATCTCACCTGTGACCTTACGGGCTAATCACTTTGCGGTTCTTTTATCGAATGATTGCACACTGCATTTATTGTTTCATCGTTGGCGCCTAAATTCCAGATAACGAACTGCACGGCTCCCTTTTTGTGCTCACTTAGTAATAGTGGGATTATGGTATACAAATAAGAACTTTTTATGTTAGTCTCTTTCTTACTTATGCATTCTGTTTGTTTTTGTTCTAGCTATCTCATTGCCGTTATATTTAATTATGGGCCAATCGGTATAATGAATAAAGCTTTATACCAAAAGAAATTACATAAGAGTTGGCCATGGAAAGCAAAACTAATGTCAACAGGAAGCTGTAGAGACAGCAAACTTAACAAAGACTTACAAGTGGCAAAAAATATTTAATTTCATTAAATTCATTTTTATTTCAAGTAGATAACATGTTGAACAGCCCTCGTATGTGTTGTAAAGTTATTGTAGCGGTAAAAATTATAATGACTCAAAACTGATGTGCCTGAACTAATCTATAAATTGTTACCGTGTACTTATTAGCACATAATTAACGTTTAAAACCATTTTAAAAATTTAAATTTCGTCTAGCAAATTACAGAAAATCGTTTTTATACTTTTTTTCTCGATAACGGTTGCAGATACAAAAAAACTGCAAGAGAACAAAAAGATTCTAAACAAAACAGAAAACTCAATTTGTATTTTAGAATCTAACAGCGGCGCACTGCAAAAAAGTTCAGGGGGAGAAAAGGAAGCATGACCCCTGTAAAAATATCTCCCTGTAGATTCTCACAACCATTTGATAAGCTCAATGATGTAAGCCCTGCAGCGTAATCTGTATTCCCAATTTGAGCTAAATATCTCAAAAACTGCAGGAGCTATAAAGGAAAAAGTTGAAAGTTAAAAAAAATTGACCGGAAGTCGACCTCGGAAAAGAAATCCGATTTCCGGTTTCTATATATTTTTGGAATCTACTCTGCAAGCTGAGTCAAATGATATATATCTCGTCCTCATAAAATATATCTCCATTTTCTTGCTTCTCAGTTAATAATAACAAGTTAATAAACTGCAATTTTGAAATAAACTAGTAAGATCTAGGTTTGAGCAACACCTTCCATGTGATTGATTTTACTTGGCACAGTAAAAATCTACTTACCTCGTACATTACGTGACTGATAAACTGCTAACTCACTTTTAAGAAAAAAATGTATCATTTGTGTAAATAATACTACCGCCAAACAAACCCAAACAGCTGAAAATCATAAATTGGAGACTCATTTTTAATGAAAATACCTGGCATAATGTGTGCATTTCATCACATTTATTTAGTGTTTAAACAGTGCTCGTTTAGAATAAGTTATTGTTTTGAAAATATCTGTAAAGGGCTTTACTCAGAACTCTCGCAAGTGGACGTTGTCACACTAAATAATTTTTAAAATCAAAGAAAACTAAGGGTAAAAATGCATTCACGTTTCTCATAATACTGAAATAATAAAAGAAAACACTTGATAATCCAAATAACATCAATTTTCAAATTAGAAGGAAAACTACCGGCGGTCGATTCGAACGGCAGCAGCTGCGAACGCTATTCTAATGTTTGGAAGGATATTCTAAGCACATTTCCCGTTCCCTACATGCGCCATGAAGTACTCCTAGCGTCCTTGCGTGGCGGCTGTCTTAAATACAGGGTGTTAGTAAATAAGTGCGAAAAAATTAAGGGGGTGATTCTGCATGGAAAAATAATGATATTTTGTTATATAAATGTATATTCGCAAATGCTTCGTTTCCGAGCCACAGTTGGTTAAAGTTTTTCTTAAAAATTGATAATTTTTTTATTGCTCTGAAACCGGTCAAGATATGCAAATGAAGTTTAGTGGGTTTTAAGAGGTACTTATAGTGCATTCTTTGATATGCAATTAAGAATTTTATATTCATCATTGGCGCGCATACGGGTAATGATCCCGATGTCTTATTTTTTGCATAAAAATGGCGCTACCTACAAAAAAATGACAAGAAAGCTTTTTTGTCACAAATTGAACGAGAAATTCAAAAATAATTTTTATTTTGAAATATCTCAGTGGCATATTATTTTTTTCTATAAAAATATCGGGATCATTACCCGTATGCGCGCCAATGATGAATATAAAATTCTTAATTGCATATCAAAGAATGCGCTATAAGTACCTCTTAAAACCCACTAAATTTCATTTGCATATCTTGACCGGTTTCAGAGCAATAAAAAAAATTACCAATGTTTAAGAAAAACTTTAACTAACTGTGGCTCGGAAACGAAGCATTTGCGAATATACATTTATATAACAAAATATCATTATTTTTCCATGCAGAATCATCCCCTTACTTTTGTAGCACTTATTTACAAACCCCCTGTATAATGGATTTTTCGTTGGCCCCTTTTTCTGTTTTGCAACATTTATCCTGCATCTCTTGAGTATCACTTTCGTCAACGGTAAAGCCTGAGGTATGTGCAAATTACTACTTTGATGTATTTCTCAGTTAAAAAATCTGGTATGATACTCACTCACTTCCTTTTACAGTGATGTTATAATTAGCCAAAAATTTGATTTTAATTTCTAAGCATTTGTCAAAAATTTTCGAAAAATTGCAAATTCTACAAAAACGGTACAAAATAGAGAGTTAGTTGAAAAGAAATTTTTTCTAGAATTTCAAGCTGAATTAAAAAATGTAATAATATACCCGGTGTTGTATTTAAAATAGGAGTTAATAAAAAAAATTAAAAAAACAAAAGAAACCCATTTTAGAAGTATTCAACTGGAAAATCACCTATCTCACATCAATACACATTAAAAATGTAATAAAAATATACAGTTTGAAAAAAATCGTTAGAGCCGTTTTTGAAAAAATCGAAAAAAATTGAAAAATCGCAAAAGTAAACACCTACTTCCGGTTATGCGATTTTCTTCAAAAGCTTGCTGTCTCATCTACATAGTACATAAAACGTATATATGAAGTTTGAATGCCATACCTCTTTTCCTATTTGAGATATTTTGTTCACAGACACACAGATAGACGGACAGACCAATGAAAAAAATATGTTTTTTGGGATCAGGGGACTCTAAAACGTGAAGATCTGTTGAAAACTCAATTTCGATTTTTGGGGTGAATCCAATACTTCCTTTATCGTAAAAGGAAGTAAAAAAACTAAACAAGATTTTATATTTTAAGGTGCTCACTCTGTATTTATTTCTTCGAAATTTTCTCGATTTCATTCCAGGTAGACATATAATCTGCATGCACAATATCGTCTTCCTCGTTCCTAGTTTTGAATTATACAGCCAACAGACTGACAGACAGACAGACGGAATTGAGAAAACCGTTTTTTCGTCATCTAGGAACCCTTCGTCTGTTAGACGAGGGTAGTAAAAATCTCAAATAAATATACAGCAAGTAAGATAAAATGAGCGCTCTCGTATGTTTCAATATGTTTCTTAGCTAGAAGTCAACATCGTCGATTTTAACAATACCTACTAGGTTAAGGGTTCAGGTAAACCAAAATTATAGTATGTAGTAATAATGCTGCATTTGCTTATAAAAAGTCAGTTTCGAAATTGCAAATTTTATTAAAACCATTATTTTCTGCAAATCAAGAAAAATTAAACACGATCTTCTATTACCGATTGTAAAAATTTAATTAATTTTTTTTTCAAAACTGCTTCCAAAAACCTTTTTGAGAAAACTTATAGACAATTACGTAACTTATAACACCTTTTCAATAGCTATTGATATAAGAAGTACATGATGTAGGGCATTATTTGACGAATTTCTTTTATAACCAAGCGAGGTCAGTAAAGAGGACGACTCATAAAGTCATATTATGTACGAGTTGTATACAAAGCTTTATGTTCACTTCTAAAATCTAAAAAAGTCGGGTTTATAGATTTGATGTCTATTCTGTGACAGAAAAGACTTGACATTAGAGTACCTTTACAGATATTGAAAGGCATATATTTTGACATTGACAACTGATGTAATAGTTATTTATGGTTAAGCGTGTTATATTACAAATAATCCACGAGGCCGCCAGGCCAAGAGGTGTCATTTCTCGGGTGAATTATTACAAATATACAAAATTTTATCCAGCGCAATAAATATGTAGAAAACAAATTTTTTGTTGACAACCGTGAAAAGTCATAGTGACAAATTGAAAAGTACCGAGAGGTCAAATACATTTATAATTCGAGTCGCGATGTAAATGATTCAACTGTGGATAATAATAACTTGATCGTCCTGTACAATGCAAAATTATATTCACTTATAATACCATGAGTAGTCAAAGTTATGTCGACTATTTTTGCGGTGGTGTCACGAATGTCCATTGCGCTTAGGTTTGATTAGGACGAGTGCGCTAGCACGAGTCCTAATCCTAAGCGCAATGAACATGAGTAGTGATACCACCGCAAAAATAATCTACTTAACTTTGACTAAGAATGGTATTCGAGGGACTATTTAATAAACCAAACTACTTTTTCAAATTAGTTTTCAGTAAATCTAGCAACAAACTACACAATAGTAACAGAACACTAATATTGACTTTTTCTAATAAAATCACATTTGTTTAAAATAGTCACTTGAATACCTTCTAGGAAGATATATCCACTGATATTTTTTTGATTGGTTAAGAAACGTCAGAATTCTGGATTTTCATTGGTCACTTTTTGACACATGACAGGTGAATTGAATAGTCAATTCTTATAATTACATTAACCAATAAATACCTTAAAAAACATACATTTTATACTGACAGCCAGAAAAGTCATAGTGACAATTTGGAAAGTGATTCGTGTTATACGTTTGGCAGTATTGAAGTGTATTGTCAGTCTGTGTCAAATTCGAGGTTAGCAGTGAATGACCTGGCTTTTATTTCACTAGTGGGTTATGATTTAACTCAGTAGTGGGTTATGGGCTACTTTAGAGGTCTAAAATCGATCTAGTAATAGTTTTATAACTAGGAGGTGTTAGATAGTACTAGTAAGATAGAGTACGTACTTTTATAGTGCTAGCAAGATAATATAGGTAAACTTTATTTTACTAGTACTATATATAACTACTTTATTGCCGAGAAATTATGTCATAAACAGTATCTTATAATACTCGTACATAAAACATTTTATTCTCATTAATTTTTGGCCGTTTATTTATAAAAATTAGGTTTTGCGATTTTTTCAAAATCTATCCTTTTTCCCAAAACACCTTTTAAACAAACGCTGTAGATAATTATATAATATGCGATGTTGTTTCAAAGAATTGTGTTTTCATAACACAACTATAAAAAGTTTGAGAACATTTTGTAAAAATATAACTTTGCGCTTTTTCAAAAAAACTTTTTGAACGAAAAGTGCAGATATTAGTATAATATAGGCTTTTGTTTTAAGGAATTTTGTTTTAATCCAGCAATTATAAAAATTTTGAGCAAATTTTTCTAAAATTTTAGGTTTGCTCTTTAAAAATTATAAGTACTTTTCACAAAAAATTTAAACAAAGGTTGTAGATAAAATATATTTATATCCAACAATTATAAAAATCTGAGGATATTTATATGAGAATTTAATTGTGCGATTTTCTCAAAAGCTATATTTTTCACAAAAAAACGTTAAACACTAAAGTACCACTTTTGTTAGGCTGAGTTTATCAAATATACACTGTAATATCCGAAACTATATAAGAAACGCAGACATATTTTCAAGCCGATCTATTATACCGTCTGTGCTGTAGAGAGGATACAAACAGATTCACAGACAGAAATCACATCGAAAACCACTTTTTCTGAATCATAAGAGACGAAAACGGATATTTCCGCAAAAATCTCGAGTGTGAAATTTTTGATGATTACTATAAAATATCTATTTATGCAACAAGTGCTAAAAGTCAACGTTTATGCACGAGACATTAAAATTATGAAACGAAGCCGAAGGCTGAGTTTCATACCATGTCTCGTGCATAAACGAGTTTTAGCACGAGTTGCATGCAATATTTTTCTACTCCTGTAACTAAAATGCCATTTAACATACTAACATACACGTCGCTAAGTGACCTTTTAATCATGCCTTCATAACCTATGACTAAAGAGCCTCTTAGTCATGAGCTGAAGTTGGCAACGATGTTTTAGTCATGGGGTGAAGTTAGGTTCAAATAGTATTTGCTTTATTAGCCACAGCGAAAACTAAAATCAAGTTAGTTTTCAATCGTCACTTTGACGTTTGTCAAGCATAATTTAACCTAATATAATAAATGTCAAAATTTTAATGAAATAATATGATGTTATATTCTCTAAATTTGTGGTCGTAGAAAAAGTATAGTATGCAACTAGTTTTATAAACTTATTAGTCATTCATTTTATTAAACACTCGCTCCGCTGCGCTTTGCTCGTGATTAATAAAACTCGTGACTAAAATGGCGTTTATAAAACTTGATACATAATATACTATTATCTACGACCTTAATTTTACTGTTATTAATCCATAAATATCGATTTAACAAAGGTTTTCATCTACGGCACTTCTAATTTATGTCATAATAAATAGTAGGCCATTCGCGGGCGAATGTTTGCGAAGCCAGTGCTGAGAAGGTTAGTTACGAAATGTAATTATTAATACTCCACATCTGAGTGTATTTATTACATAACGCTTTAATTATTTCAAAAATACTTTACCTGTAACGCAAGAAGCATCTAGAATAAGTTTACAACTTTACTTCCAGTTCGAAATTGTAGTTTTATAACCTCACTTCACTTTTATCACTAGAGCTAAAAGTAAACAACTGATTTCTTTAACCACGGTAAACTATAAAACGTCACTTTTAGTGAAACAAGCTCGCGTTAAAAGGCCTACTTTTAGTAGTGGTCGTAGATAAAGTAAATTATTTTTATTTACACCGTATTAATGTTTTATGTAGGTATGTGTATGAATACGTTTTCAAGCCCATTATGTATATTTATTATATATATCAATTCGTTGTGAAGCCCAACAGCGTTGTGACATGTCGGGCTTAATAACGAGCGTTTATATATTTTTATATACTGTATATAAAACATTCCAAAAGCGCCCCCTACACTCGATATTGCAGAACTACTCCATGTATATCGACCATACTACCGGTCATTACTGAGCCCACCGCAAAAATTTGTGTACTGCATCTTTGAGGCATTTCTAACCAATTGGTGATGATATACACTGGGGTACGTTGTTGAGCCAAACGCGGCTCATCAGCGTTGAAAATGGCTTAACAAGGTACTATTCATATATTCAGCGGGCCTAACTATGACCGTTTATAAGTCTATATATATATATATATATATATTAAAGGTAAACATTTCAGGGTGTCATACCGCTTAATAAATTTGAAGATTTCTTCAACTGGTTGAAGAACATCTTGAATGGCGTTTGGGGTTGGACGACGTTTCGACGAAATCACATTCGTCATTTTCAAGTCCTTATAGTCCTGGTTTGGCTTCTAGTTATGCGGCAACACGACGGACTGTCAACTTGATGTACAGCTGACTGAATAGGTTGTTTATCAATTACTGTGGCAACTAGCATCGAGGGAGCTGTACTGCTAGAACGGATGGCTGGTGTTCGCAGAGAATTGCCGGCCGTTGCTTGTAGTAACGTTGGTAACCACGATGCAGGTAATCGGCTTGTGTCGTCGCGGGTGTTCATACAATTCGGACGTTTCACGATTTCGATGGCTTCTCGTATGATGCAGGCGTCTTTGTGTTCGACGCTGGCAATGCTCTTGGTGTTGTCGAAATCAATCTTGTGCGAAGTATCCCATATATGATGCACTAGCGATGAAGTGTGTTCCATCTTCTTAACATAATTTTGATGTTCCTCCTTGCGTGCCTTTATTCTCCGGTTGGTGTGGCCTATGTAGCTGCTATCGCAATCCCGACACGGTATCTCGTAGACTCCTTGGTTTTCCAAAGGGATGTACTCTTTAGGATTCCTTAGTATGGACTGGATTTTTCTATCCGTGGTAAAGGTTGTCCTGATGTTACATTTTCTAAGGATTCTTCCGATTTTCTCTGTCGTGCCTCGGATGTAAGGCAGGTACGCCGTGCCACAAGGTCTCTCCTCTTCTGCGTCTTGCGTTTTGGTCTTCGGTGGTCGGAACGCTTCCTAATCGCTGCTCTGCCATAACCATTTTGTTCGAATACTCGAGCAAGGGTTGCTAATTCTTGTCTTGTATTCTCCTTGTCGGCTATCCTTCTTGATCTACAAACCAGTGTTGTCAGGACTGATTGTAGTTGAGCAGGGTGGTGGTGTGAATTAGCATTTAGGTAGCGATTGGTGTGCGTGGTCTTCCTATAAACCGTGTGCCCCAATTTTCCATTCTTCTTGGTGATGAGAACGTCTAGGAATGGAAGGTGGTTGTTCTTCTCCAATTCCATCGTAAACTGGATCTTATTATGGATGCTATTGAGATGGGTAAGGAAATCAGCAAGTCGATTCTTACCATGACCCCATATGGCAAAAACATCATCGACATACCGAAGCCAAAGTTTCGGTTTGTAAATGGTGCTGTCCAGTGCTTTCGATTCGAAGTCCTCCATGAAGAGATTCGCAATGACGGGAGACAAAGGTGAACCCATCGGCGCTCCTTCTACTTGCTTGTAGCGTTGACCATTATAGATGAAATATGTATTCTGGAGACAATGATCGGCAAGTTTGATTATGTGTTGAGGTGGATCATACTTCTGTTTAATGACGTTTAGAGCTTCGGCAACTGGCACTTTAGTAAACAGAGAGACGACATCAAAGCTCACGAGGATATCGGTCGTGTAATTTTCTCCTTTTGCAGCATCTCGATGAAGTGGGTAGAATTCATAACGTATGAAGCCGCATCTGCCACATGCGGCTGCAGATGTTTAGCTACGAACGCTGCAAGTCGTTGGATAGGTGATCCTATGGAACTAACGATAGGCCTAAGCGGTGTTCCATCCTTATGAATTTTTGGGAGACCGTATATCTTGGGACATTTAGACGACTTTTCTCTAGGTATAAGTTGATTTTGCACTGGACAGCACCATTTACAAACCGAAACTTTGGCTTCGGTATGTCGATGATGTTTTTGCCATATGGGGTCATGGTAAGAATCGACTTGCTGATTTCCTTACCCATCTCAATAGCATCCATAATAAGATCCAGTTTACGATGGAATTGGAGAAGAACAACCACCTTCCATTCCTAGACGTTCTCATCACCAAGAAGAATGGAAAATTGGGGCACACGGTTTATAGGAAGACCACGCACACCAATCGCTACCTAAATGCTAATTCACACCACCACCCTGCTCAACTACAATCAGTCCTGACAACACTGGTTTGTAGATCAAGAAGGATAGCCGACAAGGAGAATACAAGACAAGAATTAGCAACCCTTGCTCGAGTATTCGAACAAAATGGTTATGGCAGAGCAGCGATTAGGAAAGCGTTCCGACCACCGAAGACCAAAACGCAAGACGCAGAAGAGGAGAGACCTTGTGGCACGGCGTACCTGCCTTACATCCGAGGCACGACAGAGAAAATCGGAAGAATCCTTAGAAAATGTAACATCAGGACAACCTTTACCACGGATAGAAAAATCCAGTCCATACTAAGGAATCCTAAAGAGTACATCCCTTTGGAAAACCAAGGAGTCTACGAGATACCGTGTCGGGATTGCGATAGCAGCTACATAGGCCACACCAACCGGAGAATAAAGGCACGCAAGGAGGAACATCAAAATTATGTTAAGAAGATGGAACACACTTCATCGCTAGTGCATCATATATGGGATACTTCGCACAAGATTGATTTCGACAACACCAAGAGCATTGCCAGCGTCGAACACAAAGACGCCTGCATCATACGAGAAGCCATCGAAATCGTGAAACGTCCGAATTGTATGAACACCCGCGACGACACAAGCCGATTACCTGCATCGTGGTTACCAACGTTACTACAAGCAACGGCCGGCAATTCTCTGCGAACACCAGCCATCCGTTCTAGCAGTACAGCTCCCTCGATGCTAGTTGCCACAGTAATTGATAAACAACCTATTCAGTCAGCTGTACATCAAGTTGACAGTCCGTCGTGTTGCCGCATAACTAGAAGCCAAACCAGGACTATAAGGACTTGAAAATGACGAATGTGATTTCGTCGAAACGTCGTCCAACCCCAAACGCCATTCAGATGTTCTTCAACCAGTTGAAGAAATCTTCAAATTTATTAAGCGGTATGACACCCTGAAATGTTTACCTTTAATACATATCAGCCGCGAAAACCTTCGTAATATTAATATATATATATATATATATATATATATATATATATATATATATTGCACTGGATACGTGTGTATGATTTTATATTTACTCTTGCTTCACGTTCCAATACCTATTAATAATTATACCAAGGCTCAAATATGATATTATTATTGTATGCTTATTTAATTCAAATGTCGAAAGTTTAACTTTATTATAAATCAATTGAATTATATTTCAAAATGCATGAGTACTCTTTGTTCAGGGTATGGTTCGCCAAAATCTAGTTAGTTGTTTGTTGCTATTTTATTTTTATTTGAACTGCAATTACTTGAATGTCACTTGTTATCAACTATTATTTCCAAACACTGTTTAATGACACTTTTCAATCAATATGACATAAATAAAATCCTTTACAACGGTTTTGACTGTATGATATTACGATAAGTATGCAATTATATCTTAATAAACTTTTCTAATTATTTCTTATTTCAGAATTACCTCAAAACAGTTTAGTGTTCACCCACCTGGATTTTTTACTTTGCAGACCAACTCAGAATCACCTTGGTATAATTCTGTCCTGTTACCTGTAACCCTTCACTCCTTTGCTACGACACACTGGTCCAACCGCCTCCTTATCCGCAACACCTCAAGATACTGGCTGTCACCTATTCCTTCTCTAGCCCTGCACAACTGTCCCTCCTGCAATTTCCTTCTGTCCAGCTCCTCACGGGTAAGTCTATTTCCTCATGTAATTGTAAATTGACTGCATACTGCCTAGGTCCATCCATCTCCATCCACGTCATCAACCGTCAGCACAATATAACACCTTTAAGATCTCTCCTTGTCAATACAGTCCAACTGGTCTCCTTCAACTGGTTCCAATCCAATGAGTTCCCGCTTCATCAGGATACGTCCACGAAAAGCTCCAACCAATAATAATAATCCTCCAATTAATGTAACTCCTTATTCCTTGTATTGTAAACTCCGTCAATTATATCCAATCCTTATTCTTCTTGCTTCTTTTACTTGTTAATATTGTAGTCATACCATATCATACATTTATTTAATTAAATTTTATTTTCTTCTCATATGTTTCACTTGCTTTTACTTTGTACACATTTATTAGTAACCCTTTTATATTAATAGCATTTAAAATAGAATAAATAGGGTCAAATTTCAAATTTATTTTCACCAAACCCAAATTTACACGTTGTTTTTTTTAATTGTTATTTTTAATTATCTTCCAATTTTTATTACTATCCTAGACTACCATTATTCCTGCCTGCTACATGTTATAAATACATTTGAATGGTGCTCACTTTATAAATTGTTACAAATAGAATTTTATTCTGTCATATGCAACATTCAACTTTGTGTTTATTGTTAATTATTGTTACCATCATCAAGTAGTACTCATTATGTAATAACTTTCTTTTTAAAATGTACTTTGAATCTTTGAGTTTCAATTATTATTCAATTAAATAAGCAATCATTAACACAATTTTCCACATCTTATCATTTCAGTATAATTACTGTATTGAACTTTTCATTTTAGATTCATGTAAATAAATAACCGTATTTAATATAATACATGGCCTCGATATACCATAGCAATATATATATATATATATATATATATATATATAAAGATAGTCCCTCTCACAGCTTGTGTGGTTACATACACAGTAAAATGTTATTTCTTGACTGGGATAGGGTTTGGAAAAACTCCAATCTCAGTGCTACGCACAGGTACCAAGCTTTAATGGTTAGATTGAATTAAAACCACTTGTATGTTTCGCCTGACGTTTCGTTTTTTATTCAAAACATTATCAAAAGCTAACACCTTGTGGACCAAAACACATGTTTTATTAAAAGCATGTGAAGATATTCAAATTTGAACAAATTCATAAACAGGGGCAGTAGGCCACCAAGATTACAGACCTGGGCTGCACATGATATAAATACACTTAGTCATACATCTAGTCAGTTACACATTAAAAATTACTAGCACATTTAAAATTTGATTTACAATAATTTTATTAGCTATTTGGCCAACATGGCCGTCAATTGACATGGCCAAAATAAATAAAGAACTTCTTGATTTGCATCTTCACCTCAGCGGGATCATCCACCCTATGATCTGGAACATCATCGACCAATTAGCAGACTTTCGAGCGGAAACTAACAGAAACCTCTACACGATAAAGCAAAGGAAGAAATTCGACCATCTTTATTCAACGCAAAAAGGGTATCGTACTACTAATCTGAATATGTCTAAAGTTGTCCGTAATATTTCTGATATTACTTTGGATGAATTTGCGATATCTGCACTTGCTAAAGGTTTCAACTACGCCATAGCTCCAAAACGTATTCCAGTGGAATCTATCATCTGCGGAGTAGAAACTGCGATTTCGAGACTGGATAAGAATACCGCCGATCTCATCCGACAAGATACCTCTCGAATCTTACGATTGGCTAAACCACCCAAATCGAATCTATCCCGTGATGAATCTTTGGCACTCAAGAATCTTCGTCAGAACAACAACATCATTATTCTTCCTGCAGACAAAGGAAATGTCACCGTTATCATGAACAACGATGACTACCACTCTAAAATGATTTCTTTACTGCAGGACAGTGCTTACAAATGTATCTCCACAGATCCAACAACGTATTTGGAGAAGACCACCAAGTCGAAGATAAAGGAGAGTAACATCGAAACTGAAGTGCAAAATCAACTTATACCTAGAGAAAAGTCGTCTAAATGTCCCAAGATATACGGTCTCCCAAAAATTCATAAGGATGGAACACCGCTTAGGCCTATCGTTAGTTCCATAGGATCACCTATCCAACGACTTGCAGCGTTCGTAGCTAAACATCTGCAGCCGCATGTGGCAGATGCGGCTTCATACGTTATGAATTCTACCCACTTCATCGAGATGCTGCAAAAGGAGAAAATTACACCGACCGATATCCTCGTGAGCTTTGACGTCCGTCTCTCTGTTTACTAAAGTGCCAGTTGCCGAAGCTCTAAACGTCATTAAACAGAAGTATGATCCACCTCAACACATCATCAAACTTGCCGATCATTATCTCCAGAATACATATTTCATCTATAATGGTCAACGCTACAAGCAAGTAGAAGGAGCGCCGATGGGTTCACCTTTGTCTCCCGTCATTGCGAATCTCTTCATGGAGGACTTCGAATCGAAAGCACTGGACAGCACCATTTACAAACCGAAACTTTGGCTTCGGTATGTCGATGATGTCTTTGCCATATGGGGTCACGGTAAGAATCGACTTGCTGATTTCCTTACCCATCTCAATAGCATCCATAATAAGATCCAGTTTACGATGGAATTGGAGAAGAACAACCACCTTCCATTCCTAGACGTTCTCATCACCAAGAAGAATGGAAAATTGGGGCACACGGTTTATAGGAAGACCACGCACACCAATCGCTACCTAAATGCTAATTCACACCACCACCCTGCTCAACTACAATCAGTCCTGACAACACTGGTTTGTAGATCAAGAAGGATAGCCGACAAGGAGAATACAAGACAAGAATTAGCAACCCTTGCTCGAGTATTCGAACAAAATGGTTATGGCAGAGCAGCGATTAGGAAAGCGTTCCGACCACCGAAGACCAAAACGCAAGACGCAGAAGAGGAGAGACCTTGTGGCACGGCGTACCTACTTTACATCCGAGGCACGACAGAGAAAATCGGAAGAATCCTTAGAAAATGTAACATCAGGACAACCTTTACCACGGATAGAATAATCCAGTCCATACTGAGGAATCCTAAAGAGTACATCCCTTTGGAAAACCAAGGAGTCTACGAGATACCGTGTCGGGATTGCGATAGCAGCTACATAGGCCACACCAACCGGAGAATAAAGGCACGCAAGGAGGAACATCAGAATTATGTTAAGAAGATGGAACACACTTCATCGCTAGTGCATCATATATGGGATACTTCGCACAAGATTGATTTCGAAAACACCAAGAGCATTGTCAGCGTCGAACACAAAAACGCATGCATCATACGAGAAGCCATCGAAATCGTGAAACGTCCGAATTGTATGAACACCCGCGACGACACAAGCCGATTACCTGCATCGTGGTTACCAACGTTACTACAAGCAACGGCCGGCCATTCTCTACGAACACCAGCCATCCGTTCTAGCAGTACAGCTCCCTCGATGCTAGTTGCCACAGTAATTGATAAACAACCTATTCAGTCAGCTGTACATCAAGTTGACAGTCCGTCGTGTTGCCGCATAACTAGAAGCCAAACCAGGACTACTACAAGGACTTGAAAATGACGAATGTGATTTCGTCGAAACGTCGTCCAACTCCAAGTGCCATTCAAGATGTTCTTCAACCAGTTGGAGAAATCTTCGAATTTATTAAGCGGTATGACACCCTGAAATGTTTACCTTTAATACATATCAGCCGCGAAAACCTTCGTAATAATATATATATATATATATACCGTGTGTCCACAGGAGTACGCACCATAGAGATAAGATAATGCTAATAGAATATAAATATCAACCAGTGCTATGACCACCGATCCTTTTCTTGTACCATTTATAACAATATTGTTTCATACAGTGGCGAGTCAGAAGCAAGAAAATAACGTTTTAGCGTTTCGGCGAGCACAGCATTAGCCGATCTTTCTATTGTATTTGGTTATCCCTATGGTGCGTCCTCCTGTGGACACACGGTATATATAGGATGTAGAAATGCTTTACGCACCATAGGGATTTCAATGGTAATTTCTTCATATGAAAATATTTGCTTCCCTAATTATTTTAGAGCAAACTTGTATTGAAGTTTTTTGTAGAGAAAAAAATTCTGTATCCATTTATGCCAGCATTTGTCATTTTACATTTCGGAAAACCGAAAATTTAAAGAAATAAAATACCATTTTTAGACAAATCAGTGGTGCCTTGAAATTACTAAATCATTGGGAATCTCGTTGATCCATTCATGCGCGTCATAACCTGCCGTATCATAATATAATAATTTTTCCAATTATTGTTTAGAATAAAGTGGTTGCGAATAAAATAGTATACATACCACGGTGAAAAGTTTCATTCCTGTCTCGAGATAAAGTTCACCTCGACGCTACGCGTCTCGGTTAACTACTTAATCTCTCGACAGGAATGAAACACTTTCCACCTCGGTATGTAATATACTATTTTCGACAACTGACGTCGAAAGTAGATTTTTCTCACTGTCATTTGACAACAGAAAGTTGGCAGTTGCCGCTGAGCGTGCGTTTTCATCACTTTGCCGCTCGCTGAGCTTTTTGGGTTTCCGCGTGAACAAAATAGGTAACCACGTCCGAATGTTTCCTTGACAACGCCCGTCATTTGTTGAAATAATCTCGTTACATGCCATAGACTGCGCGAGTAATGTTAACTTGATTGTCAATTAATTTTTGCGATAAAATGAAATATAATTATTTTCGACGTAATAATATGCTCAGTTGTCGAAAAAATAGTATGTATATTTCGAGCTAAAAGTGCGCTTCCCGCTTTTGCATGATTGCTGGTTTCGGCTTTGCATCAACCAGCAATATTCATGCTCAAGCGGAAAGAATGCACTTTCAGCTCTTAACATACAATATACTATTGTTATTCTGCACTGCTCGCTTGCTTGGTAGTAACTGACAAGAAATTTGCCATTATGCAATAGAGAACCAACGAATAGGATTACTGCAGTTGATTCCTTTTCTCATTTATTAAAACAGTTGGTTCTGTATTGCAAAATAGAAAAACCAGATAAGCAGCATGTGGTTTAGGTCTTATTTATTTTCAATGCCAAAAACGTTGACGTTGTACCACCCATAAACGAAGGAGTTAACAAGACCTCGGTTAGCTCTTTTAACTCTCCGCTGAATATGGCGTGGTGTAACGATCAGGCTAAGAAATGCTTCGGGCTTTTACTACTGAACAGTAGATTAATAAAGTAATTGGGCGCCATGTCGTTATTCACAAGACATAAACAAACCTAGCTAGCAAAATAAATTAACACCTACCTAGTAAGCGTCGCTGCATACCTCAATCTAAATGTAGTAATTCTAGCAACAACAAATGCAAACAGTAACAGTCAAAAGAATATTTAATATCCTGCACAAACAAATCAAGGTTGGCGTCACCAAACTTACACACACATGTAATTGTATATCGGGACAAAACAGGCAAAACATTTTTTAAAACTTCAAATTGAAGTAGCATTTCAGAACTAGTGTTATAGCTTAAATTACAACTTCAGGCTAACACCTGTGCTATAGCAAATGACATAAACATATAACGTCAAGGGCTTTATCTGAGATACACGCTGTTTCAGCAATTTCGAGTTATTTAAATACTCGCACTTATGCGGTAATAACAATTGAGCCAAATATTGATTTTACATGCTCAGTTTGAGTTGCTAAGATCTTAGTAAGAACTGACATAAGTTTGCGGCAACATGCCTTTGTCGACAAAAAACAGAGCTGATAATGTCATGTACTTACATTCAATTAATGATGAAGTCCAGCGATCGGCAGGGGAGTCCTGTTCGTTGCATTTTTCTATGAAGACTCAAAGCCAACTGACTGCATGATTCTCAAAGTTCCAAAGTTAATGCTCGAAAAAGAACTAGCATCAAAAGGAAGGGAATTCCTGGCTACGTACAGACGCGAATTCGGGAAACTGGTTAACTCAAGCAAGAGCCAAAACGTTAGCTCCATGATGCTGAATTTAAGCATTTGCGAGAGCTTAAATAACTGCTGGATTTGTGAGCCAATACTAGCGGTTTCTATCCCAAACTAGCCCATACTAAACGGCCGATGATGTTTACTGCCTAATTTAGAAGACGCATCGTAGCGATTTCGATAAGCCTAAATAACCAAAATTAAAACTCAAAGAATAAAATTTGAAGAAACGCTCTTACCAACGCTGGAAGCGCGGCCACGAACAATGCTACAAGCGGCTTCGCTTACTTGGAAAACAATAATGCTTCTCGAAAATCAATACTATACCAGCTATTGCACTGTTTTCATAGCCAACGCGGGTCGAAAATCGACGACAAGTTCAAACGCGAAGATGTGCAGGTGTTTATCGCTCCGCGCACACACCTGCTGCGATTAGCTTGATTTCTCTTGCCACAAAATATAGCTACAAAGTGGTCCGAAAGTCGGTGTTAAATGCATTTACGCGCTTTTGAAATAAAATTGAAACGCGGCGTTACAACGTGGGGACTGGTTCTTTATTGCAAGATGTAAAGTGAACTTTATTTAGTCGAACAGCATCGAAACCCGCAAAAATCAAAATTTGTGGGTTGATTCCTTATTGCATATCTATGTCCACATGCTCTGTGTAGAATTGTGTGACCTTTTATTGGTTTGGATCGATGTGTGGGTTAATATTTTCTTAAGTATATCAATTTCCGGTTAAATTTTTGTGATAGAAATGTATGCATGTGACCCTTCGTTAAACTTGTCTCGAAGTGTAGGTTAATAATGGACTTGAACTTGAATTTTTTAACACAGATTTTATATAAAATTGAATAGCATTTTTAATATTTTCAGGTGCTTTAAATTGGTGAACTGCTATTAGCGAGGCGGATTGTAAATTGTTAGATAGTTATGATATCTATCTATTCGAGCAAGAGTTTTACTGAAATCGCACCGGTGCCCTCACTGAGGGAGAGTAGATGATCAAGGTATTTCGGTTAGCCAAGGTTTCAACCCTTGCAGGAGTGCCGTTAAAGATCGTTTGCGTAGAGTGTTGCTGATTTCGCTAAAAACTTGTTCTGAAGCTATATACTTACCTAATATTCGTTGATTCTGAACGGCTTGATGTCTGACATCGCTGATCGGTTGATCTGTGAAGTTTGTGTATTCAAGTATATTAATATGTATCAAAGCTATCTTTCAATTTCTTAGATCAGTTTCAATATAGTTCCAAAAACGTTCGTGAGGTGCTAGTGAGCAGCTGCTGGCCTATTCGGATTAGAGATCCTGTATATAGTTTACTAAGAGTTGGGCAAACAGCCTCATTTGACATACAATTTTGATCCAAATTAGATATTTGACATATGTCGAACAAAGAGGTTATAGGCACCAATCCTGCTAACTTGCTTTTGATGGCAGTTTTCAGAGTATTGATCATTCTTAGAATCTCTAGAACCGACTATTAGGAACATACGCCCAATTTAGTTCAAATTTAGATTTGCATATGCGATACTTTCGGCCGTAACAGGTTACAAAATATGTAAAAAAGGCACTTTTATCACACATGCCTTGTAAAAAGTGATCCAAACCAATCAAAATGTATCCCGCTGTTTGCCCAACTCTTAGTAACCTATATACAGGGACTCTAATTCGGATTGACCTATTGCTCATCTATTTGGTGAGTACATTTTCACTTTTATTTGAATTTGCCATTTGTTAGTACCAGCTCACCATGCATTACTGTATAATCTACTAGTTAAAGGAACGGTGTATTCCTAGAGCTTAAGGCTTTACTTTCCTTGGCAGCGAGGTTGGGTAAAATTGTCAAATTTCAAATCGTTATAAAACATTTATGATTAGTATCTAACCTTGTATCGATATAGAAAATTGTTCAGCGACGCAAAACCTAGGGTGCTGCGAGTGATTTTTTTGAAAATTATGCAATACTTTGATGTAATTAATTTAATAGATTAAAATTTCAACACCATATAACTTTCTTAGTTTTACAGTTATTTTGATAAATGTAATGTCGGACGGTAGGTATCTACTAAAATTATCTAGGGGGCTACCGTTCGAATTTTTGTTCAAATTTGTTAGTAGTGATCTTAATTAATAGCTATTTAAGTAACAAGGAATGTAAGGACCTATTAACATTTGAGGTAGGCAAGTACAAGCCAAGACGAAGTCGCGGCTTGTTGCCTGCCGAAAATGTTAATAGGCGATACATTCCGAGTTATCTTATTATATTTTTCCCGCTGCTTATCGTAATTTTCCTAGATTTTTGAAAAAATCCTTTGGTTTGTCACCTGTCACCAGGATTAGTTTTCGTGAGTCGTGTTACCTGTGAGTGTCACATGTCACATAAACACTTGCAATTTATAAACAAAACGTCTAAATCTGCATCTTGCTTTGCTAATTTTATTATCCTAGGAACTTAATAATAGTATTAAGTTCCGTTGTCAAGACAAAGCAGCAAACAAATATAATCACCGACTTACACGTTTCGTTACTAAGGTTGTATCACTGACTTACATCATCAGCAGCGGGAAAAAATAATTAAATTGAATCTAGGCAACCAACATGACTGGTTACGAATTTCGGCAAAGAGTCACAAAGTACTCAAAGCCGATTATAACAGATTACACAGGATTCTTTGAAAAGCCTATTGTGTAGATGTACAAAAGCATATCCATGCTTGTTCACTTATTCAGAATAATTTTACCTATATTGTTCCCCATCTGGTAGTTTTGCAAATTTGGACAAATTTATTAGAAGTAACTTGAATTGCAATAACTTTTTATAAACTTTGTATGAACAATAAAACAATTAAATTAGTGCTATCCTTCCTAACATAAGGTAGGTGCTTTATTGATATTTACAAATGTCTTACATTATAATGTGCTACTATAAATATTTACATTGTACATTTCTTACGGATAAATTTCGTGCTTGGCGTGAATCTACAATCTCTGGTAGCAATGCGAATAAGTAAAAATTAATTAATTGAAATTGCATGTTTTCTAGCCAAAAATTGTAATTGTATGCAATTTTTTAGAATATGGTTCCTACATTCTATTTTTTCAATGAAAAATTTTGGACCATATGGTTTACTTTCTTTTATTTTTTTGTATACACTACTATCTCCATCTCCTATTAGCCGCGAATATTTCAAATTTTGCATATCTAGCGAACTTTTAAAACCATCTAAGATTATACACGATTCCATTGAAGTTGACGTGCCGGTCCAATTTTTATAGCACTGATGCTCCGGTACTTCCTTATTGATGCTTTTGAATTTATCACAAAAGCAACAATATTTATTTTTCACACCAAGATATAATATTTTTTTGGTTCTGGCTCTTATTATGCAGCCTACGCCAGAAAGAGCATTATAATTAGTTTTATATGATCTTTTTGACCACACGCCATCCGCAATTACAGTTGTAAATGGGATTCCGTCATCATCTACATCGCCAGCTGCTTCTGCAAGTTTTCTTTCTTCTGCACCAGCTAAAAGCATTTCATTCCAAAAACATTAGTCTATTGTTTTATGTAAAACATTTTGATATTTTATAAACGTTTTGGTTGAAGTTTGGGGTATATCAAGCGACGAAAATAATTCGTTCAGTTGACTATGACCTATTCCTATTGCAATTTCACCACAAACCACAGATTCATTAATCCCTTTACAATTAGCAGATTGCGTCGAAATGACTTCTTTTTACTTTCCCATACCCATAGGTATAGGGAAGTATTGGAATCATGAAAATTTTGGAAATCGAGATTTTCACAGAAATATCCGTTTTGGGACTCTAGGAACCCAAAAAAGTGGTTTTTAAAAAATGTCTGTCTGTGTGTGGGTGTGTGTGTGGGTGTGTGTGTGGGTGTGTGTGTGTGTGGGTGGGTGACGCTCCTACAGCCGAAAGTATTGCTCCGATTTTTATGCGCTTTGGAATGCGGGGGTGTATCGAAAATTCATCGACAAAATAAGCTTTTCAAAAAAATCTGAAACCGGAAGCGGAAGTTACGCATGTTTTTTTGGTATCACTGTTTTCGTGATTAAAATTTTGAAAATTTTATCGCGGATAACGATAGAGGGTCATAAGACAAATCTGTTAGTTTTTTTCCGAACTCGTTAGGTTTAAAATGAAGGGCGCTAGGATTTTTTGAAAATTTTGAGTTTAACGCCCTATTACTCAAAAACGGATGAATCGATTCAATTGATTTTTGTTTTCTGAATAGTATATGAAGGCTAACATGAGGTGATATAAAAAGTGTTTTGAAAAATATTAAGGGGCCTAAATTACAAATTTTCAAAATTTTGGAAATTTTCTAAAAATCATTTCTCAAAAACTGCCCACAGGAATTTGTTTAAACTTCATACACTGATAGACCCCGAAAAGGGCTATCGATCTGTTTTTTAAAGAATCTCATGAATTATCTGTGGCGCCCTCTACGAAGCTTTGAAGTTTGAAAATTTAAACCCCTTTAATTAATAAACAAAACAAGATAGGTAGCTGGGGTTTTCACTGGATTGTTCAGTGCATAATGGAGCATATGAATATGCAAAAAAATATTACACTCGTGGATATATGTAAGCGCACCGGCCCCCTCCCCCCTCTATTTTTGAAAAATAATTTTTTTATTCTAACGGTTGTTATATTTTTGCGTCAAAGAATCTTTTTCCGCGAAAATAAAAAAATCGATTTTGTATGCCCTAGAAAATATAATTTCCAGGTACTTAGAAAATTTCACCTCGGTGCTACAGCCGTTTTGAATAAAATAACACATAAATAGCACAGTGGCGGCTTGTCCACTTGGCGCCATCTACAGAAGCTCGGTGGTCACGTTTTGAACTACACATCTTATAACATAAAATCGTAGCTTTCTTTGTTTGCGTGTAACTATGTTTGTTCGCTATCTCCTCCGAAGATACTGGACCGATTAAGTTGTACGATGGCTTAAAAGTTTGCTAATTTTCAGACTTATTTAATTAACTTCTCTAGGCAGCAGTATAATTTAATTAACTTCTCTAGGCAGCAGTATAATTTAATTAACTTCTCTAGGCAGCAGAGCGGAGCGCCTATCGCTGTCTACTATTAGCTCGGGTGCGCGCATTATTCAAACAGGAGAGTGTGGTTCTGCGGTAAGCGTGCTGGCCTATCACGCGGGAGCCCCGGGTTCGATCCCGGCGATGCATCTTTTTTTTTAATTTATATTAATGAATCTCTCTTAATTTTGCGAACCGAAACGTAGTTCGGGTGACTCACTAGTTCTTTTATATTTACCCGCAATTTACGTGAAAGTGTAAACGCTTATCACGGTGAAGACGTGAGTCATCGAGTTGAAATTTTGATATGTTGAAAAGACTGTTGAATAAAGACGATATGAATAGTTTCCAGTATGGGAAAGTCCAGGGAGGTAGTCACGTCCACTTTTTATATACTATTTCCGGCCGGCTATTACACTTCATAAACCCAGAAGATGCCTTTCCGCATTGTATTTACGTTCAGTCAACCTCTAATGGCATGAGCTAATACCTGTGTCGTACAAACGCTAACCAAATCATACGTATTTACAATGCCGTGGTACGGTGCGATAGTCAAAAGTAGCTTTAAATTATACCATAAGCTATTTAAAGCAGATATTGTCGTTTATTAACCCTCATATTGCAAGGGCTTATTCTTATGGCCCCTAAAAGCTATCGAAATCATTTTTACAATGCCAATAAGCGGAAATAATACTTAACAGGTAACCTTTAGTATTGTAGATATCCTTCAAAAGGACATATCTCGTGCATTGGAAATAACGCCAGCGTCGAGATGGCAGAATAGGTATTTCAAAGAGCGCTAATAGACACATTTTTATATACTATTTCCGGCCGGCTATTACACTTCATATACCCAGAAGATGCATTTCCGCATTGTATTTACGTTCAGTCAACCTCTAATGGCATGAGCTAATACCTGTGTCGTACAAACGCTAACCAAATCATACGTATTTACAATGTCGTGGTACGGTGCGATAGTCAAAAATAGCTTTAAATTATACCAGAAGCTATTTAAAGCAGATATTGTCGTTTATTAACCCTCATATTGCAAGGGCTTATTCTTATGCCCCTAAAAGCTATAGAAATCATTTTTACAATGCCAATAAGAAGAAATAATACTTAACAGGTAACCTTTAGTATTGTAGATAGCCTTCAAAAGGACATATCTCGTGCATTGGAAATAACGCCACCGTCGAGATGGCAGAATAGGTATTTCCAAGAGCGCTAATAGACACATTTTTACATACCCATTCCGGCCGGCTATTACACTTCATATACCCAGAAGAGGCCTTTCCGCATTGTATTTACGTTCAGTCAACCTCTAATGGCATGAGCTAATACCTGTGTCGTACAAACGCTAACCAAATCATACGTATTTACAATGTAGAGGTGCAGTGCGATAGTCAAAAGTAGCTTTAAATTATACCAGAAGCTATTTAAAACAGATATTGTCGATTATTAACCCTCATATTGCAAGGGATTATTCATATGGCCCCTAAAAGCTATCCAAATCATTTTTACAATGCCAATAAGCAGAAATAACTTAACAGGTAGCCTTTAGTATTGTAGATAGCCTTCAAAAGGACATATTTCGTGCATTGGAAATAACGCGAGCGTCGAGATGGCAGAATAGGTATTTCCAAGAGCGCTAATAGACACATTTTTATATACCCATTCCGGCCGGCTATTACACTTCATATACCCAGAAGATGCCTTTCCGCATTGTATTTACGTTCAGTCAACCTCTAATGGCATGAGCTAATACCTGTGTCGTACAAACGCTAACCAAATCATACGTATTTACAATGTCGTGGTACGGTGCGATAGTCAAAAGTAGCTTTAAATTATACCAGAAGCTATTAAAAGCAGATATTGTCGTTTATTAACCCTCATATTGCAAGGGCTTATTCTTATGGTCTAAAAAGCTATCCAAATCATTTTTACAATGCTAATAAACAGAAATAATACTTAATAAGTAACTTTTAGTATTGTAGATAGCCTTCAAAAATGCATATCTCGTGCATTGGAAATAACGCGAGCGTTGAAATTCCAAAATAGATATTTCCAAGAGCGCTAATAGACACATTTTTATATACTATTTCCGGCCGGCTATTACACTTCATATACCCAGAAGATGCCTTTCCGCATTGTATTTACGTTCAGTCAACCTCTAATGGCATGAGCTAGTACCTGTGTCGTACAAACGCTAACCAAATCATACGTATTTACAATGTAGAGGTGCAGTGCGATAGTCAAAAGTAGCTTTAAATTATACCAGAAGCTATTTAAAGCAGATATTGTCGCTTATTAACCCTTATATTGCAAGGGCTTATTCTTATGGCCCCTAAAAGCTATCCAAATCATATTTACAATGCCAATAAGCAGTAATAATACTTAATAAGTAACTTTTAGTATTGTAGATAGCCTTCAAAAATGCATATCTCATGCATTGGAACTAACGCGAGCGTTGAAATTCCAAAATAGATATTTCCAAGAGCGCTAATAGACACATTTTTATATACTTTTTCCGGCCGGCTATTACACTTCATATACCTAGAAGATGCCTTTCCGCATTGTATTTACGTTCAGTCAACCTCTAATGGCATGAGCTAATACCTGTGTCGTACAAACGCTAACCAAATCATACGTATTTACAATGTCGTGGTACGGTGCGATAGTCAAAAGTAGCTTTAAATTATACCAGAAGCTATTTAAAGCAGATATTGTCGTTTACTAACCCTCATATTGCAAGGGATTATTCTTATGGCCCCTGAAAGCTATCTAAATCATTTTTACAATGCCAATAGCAGAAATAATACTTAACAGGTAACCTTTAGTATTGTAGATAGCCTTAAAAAGGACATATTTCGTGCATTGGAAATAACGCGTGCGTCGAGATGGCAGAATAGGTATTTCCAAGAGCGCTAATAGACACATTTTTATATACCCATTCCGGCCGGCTATTACACTTCATATACCCAGAAGATGCATTTCCGCATTGTATTTACGTTCAGTCAACCTCTAATGGCATGAGCTAATACCTGTGTCGTACAAACGCTAACCAAATCATACGTATTTACAATGTCGTGGTACGGTGCGATAGTCAAAAATAGCTTTAAATTATACCAGAAGCTATTTAAAGCAGATATTGTCGTTTATTAACCCTCATATTGCAAGGGCTTATTCTTATGCCCCTAAAAGCTATAGAAATCATTTTTACAATGCCAATAAGAAGAAATAATACTTAACAGGTAACCTTTAATATTGTAGATAGCCTTCGAAAGGACATATCTCGTGCATTGGAAATAACGCCACCGTCGAGATGGCAGAATAGGTATTTCAAAGAGCGCTAATAGACACATTTTTATATACTATTTCCGGCCGGCTATTACACTTCATATACCCAGAAGATGCCTTTCCGCATTGTATTTACGTTCAGTCAACCTCTAATGGCATGAGCTAATACCTGTGTCGTACCAACGCTAACCAAATCATACGTATTTACAATGTCGTGGTACGGTGCGATAGTCAAAAGTAGCTTTAAATTATACCAGAAGCTATTTAAAGCAGATATTGTCGTTTATTAACCCTCATATTGCAAGGGCTTATTCTTATGGCCCCTAAAAGCTATCCAAATCATTTTTTCAATGCCAATAAGCAGAAATAATACTTAACAGGTCACCTTTAGTATTGTAGATAGCCTTCAAAAGGACATATCTCGTGCATTGGAAATAACGCGAGCGTCGAGATGGAAGAATAGGTATTTCCAAGAGCGCTAATAGACACATTTTTATGTACCCATTCCGGCCGGCTATTACACTTCATATAACCAGAAGATGCCTTTCCGTATTGTATTTACGTTCAGTCAACCTCTAATGGCATGAGCTAATACCTGTGTCGTACAAACGCTAACCAAATCATACGTATTTACACTGTAGAGGTGCAGTGCGATAGTCAAAAGTAGCTTTAAATTATACCAGAAGCTATTTAAAGCAGATATTGTCGCTTATTAACCCTCATATTGCAAGGGCTTATTCTTATGGCCCCTAAAAGCTATCCAAATCATATTTACAATGCCAATAAGCAGTAATAATACTTAATAAGTAACTTTTAGTATTGTAGATAGCCTTCAAAAATGCATATCTCGTGCATTGGAAATAACGCCAGCGTCGAGATGGCAGAATAGGTATTTCAAAGAGCGCTAATAGACACATTTTTATATACTATTTCCGGCCGGCTATTACACTTCATATACCCAGAAGATGCCTTTCCGCATTGTATTTACGTTCAGTCAACCTCTAATGGCATGAGCTAATACCTGTGTCGTACAAACGCTAACCAAATCATACGTATTTACAATGTCGTGGTACGGTGCGATAGTCAAAAGTAGCTTTAAATTATACCAGAAGCTATTTAAAGCAGATATTGTCGTTTATTAACCCTCATATTGCAAGGGATTATTCTTATGGCCCTTAAAAGCTATCCAAATCATTTTTACAATGCCAATATGCAGAAATAATACTTAACAGGTAACCTTTAGTATTGTAGATAGCCTTCAAAAGGACATATTTCGTGCATTGGAAATAACGCGAGCGTCGAGATGGCAGAATAGGTATTTCCAAGAGCGCTAATAGACACATTTTTATATACCCATTCCGGCCGGCTATTACACTTCATATACCCAGAAGATGCCTTTCTGCATTGTATTTACGTTCAGTCAACCTCTAATGGCATGAGCTAATACCTGTGTCGTACCAACGCTAACCAAATCATACGTATTTACAATGTCGTGGTACGGTGCGATAGTCAAAAGTAGCTTTAAATTATACCAGAAGCTATTTAAAGCAGATATTGTCGTTTATTAACCCTCATATTGCAAGGGCTTATTCTTATGGCCCCTAAAAGCTATCCAAATCATTTTTTCAATGCCAATAAGCAGAAATAATACTTAACAGGTCACCTTTAGTATTGTAGATAGCCTTCAAAAGGACATATTTCGTGCATTGGAAATAACGCGAGCGTCGAGATGGCAGAATAGGTATTTCCAAGAGCGCTAATAGACACATTTTTATATACCCAGTCCGGCCGGCTATTACACTTCATATACCCAGAAGAGGCCTTTCCGCATTGTATTTACGTTCAGTCAACCTCTAATGGCATGAGCTAATACCTGTGTCGTACAAACGCTAACCAAATCATACGTATTTACAATGTAGAGGTGCAGTGCGATAGTCAAAAGTAGCTTTAAATTATACCAGTAGCTATTTAAAGCAGATATTGTCGCTTACTAACCCTCATATTGCAAGGGCTTATTCTTATGGCCCCTAAAAGCTATCAAAATCATATTTACAATGCCAATAAGCAGTAATAATACTTAATAAGCAACTTTTAGTGTTGTAGATAGCCTTCAAAAATGCATATCTCGTGCATTGGAAATAACGCGAGCGTCGAAATTCCAGAATAGATAATTCCAAGAGCGCTAATAGACACATTTTTATATACTATTTCCGGCCGGCTATTACACTTCATATACCCAGAAGATGCCTTTCCGCATGGTATTTACGTTCAGTTAACCTCTAATGGCATGAGCTAATACCAGTGTCGTACAAACGCTAACCAAATCATACGTATTTACAATGTCGTGGTACGGTGCGATAGTCAAAAGTAGCTTTAAATTATACCAGAAGCTATTTAAAACAGATATTGTCGAATATTAACCCTCACATTGCAAGGGCTTATTCTTATGGCCCCTAAAAGCTATAGAAATCATTTTTACAATGCCAATAAGAAGAAATAATACTTAACAGGTAACCTTTAGTATTGTAGATAGCCTTCAAAAGGACATATCTCCTGCATTGGAAATAACGCCAGCGTCGAGATGGCAGAATAGGTATTTCAAAGAGCGCTAATAGACACATTTTTATATACTATTTCCGGCCGGCTATTACACTTCATATACCCAGAAGATGCCTTTCCGCATTGTATTTACGTTCAGTCAACCTCTAATGGCATGAGCTAATACCTGTGTCGTACAAACGCTAACCAAATCATACGTATTTACAATGTAGAGGTGCAGTGCGATAGTCAAAAGTAGCTTTAAATTATACCAGTAGCTATTTAAAGCAGATATTGTCGCTTACTAACCCTCATATTGCAAGGGCTTTTTCTTATGGCCCCTAAAAGCTATTCAAATCATATTTACAATGCCAATAAGCAGTAATAATACTTAATAAGTAACTTTTAGTATTGTAGATAGCCTTCAAAAATGCATATCTCGTGCATTGGAAATAACGCGAGCGTCGAAATTCCAGAATAGATATTTCCAAGAGCGCTAATAGACACATTTTTATATACTATTTCGGGCCGGCTATTACACTTCATATACCCAGAAGATGCCTTTCCGCATTGTATTTACGTTCAGTCAACCTCTAATGGCATGAGCTAATACCTGTGTCGTACAAACGCTAACCAAATCATACGTATTTACAATGTAGAGGTGCAGTGCGATAGTCAAAAGTAGCTTTAAATTATACCAGAAGATATTTAAAACTGATATTGTCGCTTATTAACCCTCATATTGCAAGGGCTTATTCTTATGTCCCCTAAAAGCTATCGAAATCATATTTACAATGCCAATAAGCAGTAATAATACTTAATAAGTAACTTTTAGTATTGTAGATAGCCTTCAAAAGGACATATCTCGTGCATTGGAAATAACGCCAGCGTCGAGATGGCAGAATAGGTATTTCAAAGAGCGCTAATAGACACATTTTTATATACTATTTCCGGCCGGCTATTACACTTCATATACCCAGAAGATGCCTTTCCGCATTGTATTTACATTCAGTCAACCTCTAATGGCATGAGCTAATACCTGTGTCGTACAAACGCTAACCAAATCATACGTATTTACAATGCCGTGGTACGGTGCGATAGTCAAAAGTAGCTTTAAATTATACCAGAAGCTATTTAAAGCAGATATTGTCGTTTATTAACCCTCATATTGCAAGGGCTTATTCTTATGGCCCCTAAAAGCTATAGAAATCATTTTTACAATGCCAATAAGAAGAAATAATACTTAACAGGTAACCTTTAGTATTGTAGATAGCCTTCAAAAGGACATATCTCGTGCATTGGAAATAACGCCAGCGTCGAGATTGCAGAATAGGTATTTCAAAGAGCGCTAATAGACACATTTTTATATACTATCTCCGGCCGGCTATTACACTTCATATACCCAGAAGATGCATTTCCGCATTGTATTTACGTTCAGTCAACCTCTAATGGCATGAGCTAATACCTGTGTCGTACAAACGCTAACAAAATCATACGTATTTACAATGTCGTGGTACGGTGCGATAGTCAAAAGTAGCTTTAAATTATACCAGAAGCTATTTAAAGCAGATATTGTCGTTTATTAACCCTCATATTGCAAGGGCTTATTCTTATGGCCCCTAAGAGCTATAGAAATCATTTTTACAATGCCAATAAGAAGAAATAATACTTAACAGGTAACCTTTAGTATTGTAGATAGCCTTCAAAAGGACATATCTCGTGCATTGGAAATAACGCCAGCGTCGAGATTGCAGAATAGGTATTTCAAAGAGCGCTAATAGACACATTTTTATATACTATTTCCGGCCGGCTATTACACTTCATATACCCAGAAGATGCATTTCCGCATTGTATTTACGTTCAGTCAACCTCTAATGGCATGAGCTAATACCTGTGTCGTACAAACGCTAACCAAATCATACGTATTTACAATGCCGTGGTACGGTGCGATAGTCAAAAGTAGCTTTAAATTATACCAGAAGCTATTTAAAGCAGATATTGTCGTTTATTAACCCTCATATTGCAAGGGCTTATTCTTATGTCCCCTAAAAGCTATCGAAATCATATTTACAATGCCAATAAGCAGTAATAATACTTAATAAGTAACTTTTAGTATTGTAGATAGCCTTCAAAAGGACATATCTCGTGCATTGGAAATAACGCCAGCGTCGAGATGGCAGAATAGGTATTTCAAAGAGCGCTAATAGACACATTTTTATATACTATTTCCGGCCGGCTATTACACTTCATATACCCAGAAGATGCCTTTCCGCATTGTATTTACCTTCAGTCAACCTCTAATGGCATGAGCTAATACCTGTGTCGTACAAACGCTAACCAAATCATACGTATTTACAATGTCGTGGTACGGTGCGATAGTAAAAAGTAGCTTTAAATTATACCAGAAGCTATTTAAAGCCGATATTGTCGTTTATTAACCCTCATATTGCAAGGGCTTATTCTTATGGCCCCTAAAAGCTATCGAAATCATTTTTACAATGCCAATAAGCAGAAATAATACTTAACAGGTAACCTTTAGTATTGTAGATAGCCTTCAAAAGGACATATCTCGTGCATTGGAAATAACGCGAGCGTCGAGTTGGCTGAATAGGTATTTCCAAGAGCGCTAATAGACACATTTTTATGTACCCATTCGGGCCGGCTATTACACTTCATATACCCAGAAGATGACTTTCCGCATTGTATTTACGTTCAGTCAACCTCTAGTGGAATGAGCTAATACCTGTGTCGTACAAACGCTAACCAAATCATACGTATTTACAATGTCGTGGTACGGTGCGATAGTCAAAAGTAGCTTTAAATTATACCAGAAGCAGATATGGTCGTTTATTAACCCTCATATAGCAAGGGCTTATTCTTATGGCCCCTAAAAGCTATCCAAATCATTTTTACAATGCCAATAAGCAGAAATAATACTTAACAGGTAACCTTTAGTATTGTAGATAGCCTTCAAAAGGACATATCTCGTGCATTGGAAATAATGCGAGCGTCGAGATGGCAGAATAGGTATTTCAAAGAGCGCTAATACACACATTTTTATATACTATTTCCGGCCGGCTATTACTCTTCATATACCCAGAAGATGCCTTTCCGCATTGTATTTACATTCAGTCAACCTCTAATGGCATGAGCTAATACCTGTGTCGTACAAACGCTAACCAAATCATACGTATTTACAATGTCGTGGTACGGTGCGATAGTCAAAAGTAGCTTTAAATTATACCAGAAGCTATTTAAAGCAGATATTGTCGCTTATTAACCCTCATATTGCAAGGGCTTATTCTTATGGCCCCTAAAAGCTATCGAAATCATTTTTACAATGCCAATAACCAGAAATAATACTTAACAGGTAACCTTTAGTATTGTAGATAGCCTTCAAAAGGACATATCTCGTGCATTGGAAATAACGCGAGCGTCGAGATGGCAGAATAGGTATTTCCAAGAGCGCTAATAGACACATTTTTATATACCCATTCCGGCCGGCTATTACACTTCATATACCGAGAAGATGCCTTTCCGCATTGTATTTACGTTCAGTCAACCTCTATTGGCATGAGCTAATACCTGTTTCGTACAAACGCTAACCAAATCATACGTATTTACAATGTAGAGGTGCAGTGCGATAGTCAAAAGTAGCTTTAAATTATACCAGAAGCTATTTAAAACAGATATTGTCGATTATTAACCCTCACATTGCAAGGACTTATTCTTATGGCCCCTAAAAGCTATCGAAATCATTTTTACAATGCAAATAAGCAAAAATAATACTTAACAGGTAACCTTTAGTATTGTAGATAGCCTTCAAAAGGACATATCTCGTGCATTGGAAATAACGCCAGCGTCGAGATGGCAGAATAGGTATTTCAAAGAGCGCTAATAGACACATTTTTATATACTATTTCCGGCCGGCTATTACACTTCATATACCCAGAAGATGCCTTTCCGCATTGTATTTACGTTCAGTCAACCTCTAATGGCATGAGCTAATACCTGTGTCGTACAAACGCTAACCAAATCATACGTATTTACAATGCCGTGGTACGGTGCGATAGTCAAAAGTAGCTTTAAATTATACCAGAAGCTATTTAAAGCAGATATTGTCGTTTATTAACCCTCATATTGCAAGGGCTTATTCTTATGGCCCCTAAAAGCTATAGAAATCATTTTTACAATGCCAATAAGAAGAAATAATACTTAACAGGTAACCTTTAGTATTGTAGATAGCCTTCAAAAGGACATATCTCGTGTATTGGAAATAACGCCAGCGTCGAGATTGCAGAATAGGTATTTCAAAGAGCGCTAATAGACACATTTTTATATACTATTTCCGGCCGGCTATTACACTTCATATACCCAGAAGATGCATTTCCGCATTGTATTTACGTTCAGTCAACCTCTAATGGCATGAGCTAATACCTGTGTCGTACAAACGCTAACAAGATCATACGTATTTACAATGTCGTGGTACGGTGCGATAGTCAAAAGTAGCTTTAAATTATACCAGAAGCTATTTAAAGCAGATATTGTCGTTTATTAACCCTCATATTGCAAGGGCTTATTCTTATGGCCCCTAAGAGCTATAGAAATCATTTTTACAATGCCAATAAGAAGAAATAATACTTAACAGGTAACCTTTAGTATTATAGATAGCCTTCAAAAGGACATATCTCGTGCATTGGAAATAACGCCAGCGTCGAGATGGCAGAATAGGTATTTCAAAGAGCGCTAATAGACACATTTTTATATACTATTTCCGGCCGGCTATTACACTTCATATACCCAGAAGATGCCTTTCCGCATTGTATTTACGTTCAGTCAACCTCTAATGGCATGAGCTAATACCTGTGTCGTACAAACGCTAACCAAATCATACGTATTTACAATGTCGTGGTACGGTGCGATAGTCAAAAGTAGCTTTAAATTATACCAGAAGCTATTTAAAGCAGATATTGTCGTTTATTAACCCTCATATTGCAAGGGCTTATTCTTATGGCCCCTAAGAGCTATAGAAATCATTTTTACAATGCCAATAAGAAGAAATAATACTTAACAGGTAACCTTTAGTATTGTAGATAGCCTTCAAAAGGACATATCTCGTGCATTGGAAATAACGCCAGCGTCGAGATTGCAGAATAGGTATTTCAAAGAGCGCTAATAGACACATTTTTATATACTATTTCCGGCCGGCTATTACACTTCATATACCCAGAAGATGCATTTCCGCATTGTATTTACGTTCAGTCAACCTCTAATGGCATGAGCTAATACCTGTGTCGTACAAACGCTAACCAAATCATACGTATTTACAATGCCGTGGTACGGTGCGATAGTCAAAAGTAGCTTTAAATTATACCAGAAGCTATTTAAAGCAGATATTGTCGTTTATTAACCCTCATATTGCAAGGGCTTATTCTTATGTCCCCTAAAAGCTATCGAAATCATATTTACAATGCCAATAAGCAGTAATAATACTTAATAAGTAACTTTTAGTATTGTAGATAGCCTTCAAAAGGACATATCTCGTGCATTGGAAATAACGCCAGCGTCGAGATGGCAGAATAGGTATTTCAAAGAGCGCTAATAGACACATTTTTATATACTATTTCCGGCCGGCTATTACACTTCATATACCCAGAAGATGCCTTTCCGCATTGTATTTACGTTCAGTCAACCTCTATTGGCATGAGCTAATACCTGTGTCGTACAAACGCTAACCAAATCATACGTATTTACAATGTAGAGGTGCAGTGCGATAGTCAAAAGTAGCTTTAAATTATACCAGAAGCTATTTAAAACAGATATTGTCGATTATTAACCCTCACATTGCAAGGACTTATTCTTATGGCCCCTAAAAGCTATCGAAATCATTTTTACAATGCAAATAAGCAAAAATAATACTTAACAGGTAACCTTTAGTATTGTAGATAGCCTTCAAAAGGACATATCTCGTGCATTGGAAATAACGCCAGCGTCGAGATGGCAGAATAGGTATTTCAAAGAGCGCTAATAGACACATTTTTATATACTATTTCCGGCCGGCTATTACACTTCATATACCCAGAAGATGCCTTTCCGCATTGTATTTACGTTCAGTCAACCTCTAATGGCATGAGCTAATACCTGTGTCGTACAAACGCTAACCAAATCATACGTATTTACAATGCCGTGGTACGGTGCGATAGTCAAAAGTAGCTTTAAATTATACCAGAAGCTATTTAAAGCAGATATTGTCGTTTATTAACCCTCATATTGCAAGGGCTTATTCTTATGGCCCCTAAAAGCTATAGAAATCATTTTTACAATGCCAATAAGAAGAAATAATACTTAACAGGTAACCTTTAGTATTGTAGATAGCCTTCAAAAGGACATATCTCGTGTATTGGAAATAACGCCAGCGTCGAGATTGCAGAATAGGTATTTCAAAGAGCGCTAATAGACACATTTTTATATACTATTTCCGGCCGGCTATTACACTTCATATACCCAGAAGATGCATTTCCGCATTGTATTTACGTTCAGTCAACCTCTAATGGCATGAGCTAATACCTGTGTCGTACAAACGCTAACAAGATCATACGTATTTACAATGTCGTGGTACGGTGCGATAGTCAAAAGTAGCTTTAAATTATACCAGAAGCTATTTAAAGCAGATATTGTCGTTTATTAACCCTCATATTGCAAGGGCTTATTCTTATGGCCCCTAAGAGCTATAGAAATCATTTTTACAATGCCAATAAGAAGAAATAATACTTAACAGGTAACCTTTAGTATTATAGATAGCCTTCAAAAGGACATATCTCGTGCATTGGAAATAACGCCAGCGTCGAGATGGCAGAATAGGTATTTCAAAGAGCGCTAATAGACACATTTTTATATACTATTTCCGGCCGGCTATTACACTTCATATACCCAGAAGATGCCTTTCCGCATTGTATTTACGTTCAGTCAACCTCTAATGGCATGAGCTAATACCTGTGTCGTACAAACGCTAACCAAATCATACGTATTTACAATGTCGTGGTACGGTGCGATAGTCAAAAGTAGCTTTAAATTATACCAGAAGCTATTTAAAGCAGATATTGTCGTTTATTAACCCTCATATTGCAAGGGCTTATTCTTATGGCCCCTAAGAGCTATAGAAATCATTTTTACAATGCCAATAAGAAGAAATAATACTTAACAGGTAACCTTTAGTATTGTAGATAGCCTTCAAAAGGACATATCTCGTGCATTGGAAATAACGCCAGCGTCGAGATTGCAGAATAGGTATTTCAAAGAGCGCTAATAGACACATTTTTATATACTATTTCCGGCCGGCTATTACACTTCATATACCCAGAAGATGCATTTCCGCATTGTATTTACGTTCAGTCAACCTCTAATGGCATGAGCTAATACCTGTGTCGTACAAACGCTAACCAAATCATACGTATTTACAATGCCGTGGTACGGTGCGATAGTCAAAAGTAGCTTTAAATTATACCAGAAGCTATTTAAAGCAGATATTGTCGTTTATTAACCCTCATATTGCAAGGGCTTATTCTTATGTCCCCTAAAAGCTATCGAAATCATATTTACAATGCCAATAAGCAGTAATAATACTTAATAAGTAACTTTTAGTATTGTAGATAGCCTTCAAAAGGACATATCTCGTGCATTGGAAATAACGCCAGCGTCGAGATGGCAGAATAGGTATTTCAAAGAGCGCTAATAGACACATTTTTATATACTATTTCCGGCCGGCTATTACACTTCATATACCCAGAAGATGCCTTTCCGCATTGTATTTACGTTCAGTCAACCTCTAATGGCATGAGCTAATACCTGTGTCGTACAAACGCTAACCAAATCATACGTATTTACAATGCCGTGGTACGGTGCGATAGTCAAAAGTAGCTTTAAATTATACCAGAAGCTATTTAAAGCAGATATTGTCGTTTATTAACCCTCATATTGCAAGGGCTTATTCTTATGGCCCCTAAAAGCTATAGAAATCATTTTTACAATGCCAATAAGAAGAAATAATACTTAACAGGTAACCTTTAGTATTGTAGATAGCCTTCAAAAGGACATATCTCGTGCATTGGAAATAACGCCAGCGTTCACCGCATACCTGTGTCGTACAAACGCTAACCAAATCATACGTATTTACAATGTCGTGGTACGGTGCGATAGTCAAAAGTAGCTTTAAATTATACCAGAAGCTATTTAAAGCCGATATTGTCGTTTATTAACCCTCATATTGCAAGGGCTTATTCTTATGGCCCCTAAAAGCTATCGAAATCATTTTTACAATGCCAATAAGCAGAAATAATACTTAACAGGTAACCTTTAGTATTGTAGATAGCCTTCAAAAGGACATATCTCGTGCATTGGAAATAACGCGAGTGTCGAGTTGGCTGAATAGGTATTTCCAAGAGCGCTAATAGACACATTTTTATGTACCCATTCGGGCCGGCTATTACACTTCATATACCCAGAAGATGCCTTTCCGCATTGTATTTACGTTCAGTCAACCTCTAGTGGAATGAGCTAATACCTGTGTCGTACAAACGCTAACCAAATCATACGTATTTACAATGTCGTGGTACGGTGCGATAGTCAAAAGTAGCTTTAAATTATACCAGAAGCAGATATGGTCGTTTATTAACCCTCATATAGCAAGGGCTTATTCTTATGGCCCCTAAAAGCTATCCAAATCATTTTTACAATGCCAATAAGCAGAAATAATACTTAACAGGTAACCTTTAGTATTGTAGATAGCCTTCAAAAGGACATATCTCGTGCATTGGAAATAATGCGAGCGTCGAGATGGCAGAATAGGTATTTCAAAGAGCGCTAATAGACACATTTTTATATACTATTTCCGGCCGGCTATTACACTCCATATACCCAGAAGATGCCTTTCCGCATTGTATTTACATTCAGTCAACCTCTAATGGCATGAGCTAATACCTGTGTCGTACAAACGCTAACCAAATCATACGTATTTACAATGTCGTGGTACGGTGCGATAGTCAAAAGTAGCTTTAAATTATACCAGAAGCTATTTAAAGCAGATATTGTCGCTTATTAACCCTTATATAGCAGGGGCTTATTCTTATGGCCCCTAAAAGCTATAGAAATCATTTTTACATTGCCAATAAAAAGAAATAGTACTTAACAGGTAACCTTTAGTATTGTAGATAGCCTTCAAAAGGACATATCTCGTGCATTGGAAATAACGCCAGCGTCGAGATTGCAGAATAGGTATTTCAAAGAGCGCTAATAGACACATTTTTATATACTATTTCCGGCCGGCTATTACACTTCATATACCCAGAAGATGCATTTCCGCATTGTATTTACGTTCAGTCAACCTCTAATGGCATGAGCTAATACCTGTGTCGTACAAACGCTAACAAAATCATACGTATTTACAATGTCGTGGTACGGTGCGATAGTCAAAAGTAGCTTTAAATTGTACCAGAAGCTATTTAAAGCAGATATTGTCGTTTATTAACCCTCATATTGCAAGGGCTTATTCTTATGGCCCCTAAGAGCTATAGAAATCATTTTTACAATGCCAATAAGAAGAAATAATACTTAACAGGTAACCTTTAGTATTGTAGATAGCCTTCAAAAGGACATATCTCGTGCATTGGAAATAACGCCAGCGTCGAGATTGCAGAATAGGTATTTCAAAGAGCGCTAATAGACACATTTTTATATACTATTTCCGGCCGGCTATTACACTTCATATACCCAGAAGATGCCTTTCCGCATTGTATTTACGTTCAGTCAACCTCTATTGGCATGAGCTAATACCTGTGTCGTACAAACGCTAACCAAATCATACGTATTTACAATGTAGAGGTGCAGTGCGATAGTCAAAAGTAGCTTTAAATTATACCAGAAGCTATTTAAAGCAGATATTGTCGCTTATTAACCCTCATATTGCAAGGGCTTATTCTTATGGCCCCTAAAAGCTACCCAAATCATATTTACAATGCCAATAAGCAGTAATAATACTTAATAAGTAACTTTTAGTATTGTAGATATCCTTCAAAAATGCATTTCTCGTGCATTGGAAATAACGCGAGCGTTGAAATTCGAAAATAGATATTTCCAAGAGCGCTAATAGACACATTTTTATATACTATTTCCGGCCGGCTATTACACTTCATATACCCAGAAGATGCCTTTCCGCATTGTATTTACGTTCAGTCAACCTCTAATGGCATGAGCTAATACCTGTGTCGTACAAACGCTAACCAAATCATACGTATTTACAACGTAGAGGTGCAGTGCGATAGTCAAAAGTAGCTTTACATTATACCAGAAGCTATTTAAAGCAGATATTGTCGTTTATTAACCCTCATATTGCAAGGGCTTATTCTTATGGCCCCTAAAAGCTATCCAAATCATTTTTACAATGCCAATAAGCAGAAATAATACTTAACAGGTAACCTTTAGTATTGTAGATAGCCTTCAAAAGGACATATCTCGTGCATTGGAAATAACGCGAGCGTCGAAATTCCAGAATAGATATTTCTAAGAGTGCTAATAGACACATTTTTATATACTATTTCCGGCCGGCTATTACACTTCATATACCCAGAAGATGCTTTTCCGCATTGTATTTACGTTCAGTCAACCTCTAATGGCATAAGCTAATACCTGTGTCGTACAAACGCTAACCAAATCATACGTATTTACAATGTCGTGGTACGGTGCGATAGTCAAAAGTAGCTTTAAATTATACCAGAAGCTATTTAAAGCAGATATTGTCGTTTATTAACCCTCATATTGCAAGGGCTTATTCTTATGGCCCCTAAAAGCTATCGAAATCATTTTTACAATGCCAATAAGCAGAAATAATACTTAACAGGTAACCTTTAGTATTGTAGATAGCCTTCAAAAGGACATATCTCGTGCATTGGAAATAACGCGAGCGTCGAGTTGGCAGAATAGGTATTTCCAAGAGCGCTAATAGACACATTTTTATATACCCATTCCGGCCGGCTATTACACTTCATATACCCAGAAGATGCCTTTCCGCATTGTATTTACGTTCAGTCAACCTCTAGTGGAATGAGCTAATACCTGTGTCGTACAAACGCTAACCAAATCATACGTATTTACAATGTAGAGGTGCAGTGCGATAGTCAAAAGTAGCTTTAAATTATACCAGAAGCTATTTAAAGCAGATATTGTCGCTTATTAACCCTCATATTGCAAGGGCTTATTCTTATGGCCCCTAAAAGCTACCCAAATCATATTTACAATGCCAATAAGCAGTAATAATACTTAATAAGTAACTTTTAGTATTGTAGATATCCTTCAAAAATGCATTTCTCGTGCATTGGAAATAACGCGAGCGTTGAAATTCGAAAATAGATATTTCCAAGAGCGCTAATAGACACATTTTTATATACTATTTCCGGCCGGCTATTACACTTCATATACCCAGAAGATGCCTTTCCGCATTGTATTTACGTTCAGTCAACCTCTAATGGCATGAGCTAATACCTGTGTCGTACAAACGCTAACCAAATCATACGTATTTACAATGCCGTGGTACGGTGCGATAGTCAAAAGTAGCTTTAAATTATACCAGAAGCTATTTAAAGCAGATATTGTCGTTTATTAACCCTCATATTGCAAGGGCTTATTCTTATGTCCCCTAAAAGCTATCGAAATCATATTTACAATGCCAATAAGCAGTAATAATACTTAATAAGTAACTTTTAGTATTGTAGATAGCCTTCAAAAGGACATATCTCGTGCATTGGAAATAACGCCAGCGTCGAGATGGCAGAATAGGTATTTCAAAGAGCGCTAATAGACACATTTTTATATACTATTTCCGGCCGGCTATTACACTTCATATACCCAGAAGATGCCTTTCCGCATTGTATTTACGTTCAGTCAACCTCTAATGGCATGAGCTAATACCTGTGTCGTACAAACGCTAACCAAATCATACGTATTTACAATGCCGTGGTACGGTGCGATAGTCAAAAGTAGCTTTAAATTATACCAGAAGCTATTTAAAGCAGATATTGTCTTTTATTAACCCTCATATTGCAAGGGCTTATTCTTATGGCCCCTAAAAGCTATAGAAATCATTTTTACAATGCCAATAAGAAGAAATAATACTTAACAGGTAACCTTTAGTATTGTAGATAGCCTTCAAAAGGACATATCTCGTGCATTGGAAATAACGCCAGCGTTCACCGCATACCTTTGTCGTACAAACGCTAACCAAATCATACGTATTTACAATGTCGTGGTACGGTGCGATAGTCAAAAGTAGCTTTAAATTATACCAGAAGCTATTTAAAGCCGATATTGTCGTTTATTAACCCTCATATTGCAAGGGCTTATTCTTATGGCCCCTAAAAGCTATCGAAATCATTTTTACAATGCCAATAAGCAGAAATAATACTTAACAGGTAACCTTTAGTATTGTAGATAGCCTTCAAAAGGACATATCTCGTGCATTGGAAATAACGCGAGCGTCGAGTTGGCTGAATAGGTATTTCCAAGAGCGCTAATAGACACATTTTTATGTACCCATTCGGGCCGGCTATTACACTTCATATACCCAGAAGATGCCTTTCCGCATTGTATTTACGTTCAGTCAACCTCTAGTGGAATGAGCTAATACCTGTGTCGTACAAACGCTAACCAAATCATACGTATTTACAATGTCGTGGTACGGTGCGATAGTCAAAAGTAGCTTTAAATTATACCAGAAGCAGATATGGTCGTTTATTAACCCTCATATAGCAAGGGCTTATTCTTATGGCCCCTAAAAGCTATCCAAATCATTTTTACAATGACAATAAGCAGAAATAATACTTAACAGGTAACCTTTAGTATTGTAGATAGCCTTCAAAAGGACATATCTCGTGCATTGGAAATAATGCGAGCGTCGAGATGGCAGAATAGGTATTTCAAAGAGCGCTAATAGACACATTTTTATATACTATTTCCGGCCGGCTATTACACTTCATATACCCAGAAGATGCCTTTCCGCATTGTATTTACATTCAGTCAACCTCTAATGGCATGAGCTAATACCTGTGTCGTACAAACGCTAACCAAATCATACGTATTTACAATGTCGTGGTACGGTGCGATAGTCAAAAGTAGCTTTAAATTATACCAGAAGCTATTTAAAGCAGATATTGTCGCTTATCAACCCTCATATTGCAAGGGCTTATTCTTATGGCCCCTAAAAGCTATAGAAATCATTTTTACAATGCCAATAAGAAGAAATAATACTTAACAGGTAACCTTTAGTATTGTAGATAGCCTTCAAAAGGACATATCTCGTGCATTGGAAATAACGCGAGCGTCGAGATGGCAGAATAGGTATTTCCAAGAGCGCTAATAGACACATTTTTATATACCCATTCCGGCCGGCTATTACACTTCATATACCCAGAAGATGCCTTTCCGCATTGTATTTACGTTCAGTCAACCTCTATTGGCATGAGCTAATACCTGTGTCGTACAAACGCTAACCAAATCATACGTATTTACAATGTAGAGGTGCAGTGCGATAGTCAAAAGTAGCTTTAAATTATACCAGAAGCTATTTAAAACAGATATTGTCGATTATTAACCCTCACATTGCAAGGACTTATTCTTATGGCCCCTAAAAGCTATCGAAATCATTTTTACAATGCAAATAAGCAAAAATAATACTTAACAGGTAACCTTTAGTATTGCAGATAGCCTTCAAAAGGACATATCTCGTGCATTGGAAATAACGCCAGCGTCGAGATGGCAGAATAGGTATTTCCAAGAGCGCTAATAGACACATTTTTATATACCCATTCCGGCCGGCTATTACACTTCATATACCCAGAAGAGGCCTTTCCGCATTGTATTTACGTTCAGTCAACTTCTAATGGCATGAGCTAATACCTGTGTCGTACAAACGCTAACCAAATCATACGTATTTACAATGTAGAGGTGCAGTGCGATAGTCAAAAGTAGCTTTAAATTATACCAGAAGCTATTTAAAGCAGATATTGTCGTTTATTAATCCTCATATTGCAAGGGCTTATTCTTATGGCCCCTAAAAGCTATCGAAATCATTTCTACAATGCAAATAAGCAAAAATAATACTTAACAGGTAACCTTTAGTATTGTAGATAGCCTTCAAAAGGACATATCTCGTGCATTGGAAATAACGCCAGCGTCGAGATGGCAGAATAGGTATTTCCAAGAGCGCTAATAGACACATTTTTATATACCCATTCCGGCCGGCTATTACACTTCATATACCCAGAAGATGCCTTTCCGCATTGTATTTACGTTCAGTCAACCTCTAATGGCATGAGCTAATACCTGTGTCGTACAAACGCTAACCAAATCATACGTATTTACAATGTCGTGGTACGGTGCGGTAGTCAAAAGTAGCTTTAAATTATACCAGAAGCTATTTAAAGCAGATATTGTCGTTTATTAACCCTCATATTGCAAGGGCTTATTCTTATGGCCCCTAAAAGCTATCCAAATCATTTTTTCAATGCCAATAAGCAGAAATAATACTTAACAGGTAATCTTTAGTATTGTAGATAGCCTTCAAAAGGACATATCTCGTGCATTGGAAATAACGCGAGCGTTGAAATTCGAAAATAGATATTTCCAAGAGCGCTAATAGACACATTTTTATATACCCATTCCGGCCGGCTATTACACTTCATATACCCAGAAGATGCCTTTCCGCATTGAATTTACGTTCAGTCAACCTCTAGTGGAATGAGCTAATACCTGTGTCGTACAAACGCTAACCAAATCATACGTATTTACAATGTAGAGGTGCAGTTCGATAGTCAAAAGTAGCTTTAAATTATACCAGAAGCTATTTAAAGCAGATATTGTCACTTATTAACCCTCATATTGCAAGGGCTTATTCTTATGGCCCCCAAAAGCTATCCAAATCATTTTTACAATGCCAATAAGCAGAAATAATACTTAACAGGTAACCTTTAGTATTGTAGATAGCCTTCAAAAGGACATATCTCGTGCATTGGAAATAACCCGAGCGTCGAAATTCCAGAATAGATATTTCCAAGAGCGCTAATAGACACATTTTTATATACCCATTCCGGCCGGCTATTACACTTCATATACCCAGAAGATGCCTTTCCGCATTGTATTTACGTTCAGTCAACCTCTAATGGCATGAGCTAATACCTGTGTCGTACAAACGCTAACCAAATCATACGTATTTACAATGTCGTGGTACGGTGCGATAGTCAAAAGTAGCTTTAAATTATACCAGAAGCAGATATTGTCGTTTATTAACCCTCATATTACAAGGGCTTATTCTTATGGCCCCTAAAAGCTATCCAAATCATTTTTACAATGCCAATAAGCAGAAATAATACTTAACAGGTAACCTTTAGTATTGTAGATAGCCTTCAAAAGGACATATCTCGTGCATTGGAAATAATGCGAGCGTCGAGATGGCAGAATAGGTATTTCAAAGAGCGCTAATAGACACATTTTTATATACTATTTCCGGCCGGCTATTACACTTCATATACCCAGAAGATGCCTTTCCGCATTGTATTTACGTTCAGTCAACCTCTAATGGCATGAGCTAATACCTGTGTCGTACAAACGCTAACCAAATCATACGTATTTACAATGTAGAGGTGCAGTGCGATAGTCAAAAGTAGCTTTAAATTATAGCAGAAGCTATTTAAATCAGATATTGTCGTTTATTAACCCTCATATTGCAAGGGCTTATTCTTATGTCCCCTAAAAGCTATCGAAATCATTTTTACAATGCCAATAAGCAGAAATAATACTTCACAGGTAACCTTTAGTATTGTAGATAGCCTTCAAAAGGACATATCTCGTGCATTGGAAATAACGCGAGCGTCGAGATGGCAGAATAGGTATTTCCAAGAGCGCTAATAGACACATTTTTATATACCCATTCCGGCCGGCTATTACACTTCATATACCCAGAAGATGCCTTTCCGCATTGTATTTACGTTCAGTCAACCTCTAATGGCATGAGCTAATACCTGTGTCGTACAAACGCTAACCAAATCATACGTATTTACAATGTAGAGGTGCAGTGCGATAGTCAAAAGTAGCTTTAAATTATAGCAGAAGCTATTTAAATCTGATATTGTCGTTTATTAACCCTCATATTGCAAGGGCTTATTCTTATGGCCCCTAAAAGCTATCCAAATCATTTTTACAATGCCAATAAGCAGAAATAATACTTAACAGGTAATCTTTAGTATTGTAGATAGCCTTCAAAAGGACATATCTCGTGCATTGGAAATAACGCCAGCGTCAAGATGGCAGAATAGGTATTTCAAAGAGCACTAATAGACACATTTTTATATACTATTTCCGGCGGCTATTACACTTCATATACCCAGAAGATGCTTTTCCGCATTGTATTTACGTTTAGTCAACCTCTAATGGCATGAGCTAATACCTGTGTCGTACAAACGCTAACCAAATCATACGTATTTACAATGTAGTGGTGCAGTGCGATAGTCAAAATTAGCTTTAAATTATAGCAGAAGCTATTTAAATCTGATATTGTCGTTTATTAACCCTCATATTGCAAGGGCTTATTCTTATGGCCCCTAAAAGCTATCCAAATCATTTTTTCAATGCCAAGAAGCAGAAATAATACTTAACAGGTAATCTTTAGTATTGTAGATAGCCTTCAAAAGGACATATCTCGTGCATTGGAAATAACGCGAGCGTCGAGATGGAAGAATAGGTATTTCCAAGAGCGCTAATAGACACATTTTTATGTACCCATTCCAGCCGGCTATTACACTTCATATACCCAGAAGATGCCTTTCGGCATTGTATTTACGTTCAGTCAACCTCTAATGGCATGAGCTAATACCTGTGTCGTACAAACGCTAACCAAATCATACGTATTTACAATGTAGTGGTGCAGTGCGATAGTCAAAATTAGCTTTAAATTATAGCAGAAGCTATTTAAATCTGATATTGTCGTTTATTAACCCTCATATTGCAAGGGCTTATTCTTATGGCCCCTAAAAGCTATCCAAATCATTTTTTCAATGCCAAGAAGCAGAAATAATACTTAACAGGTAATCTTTAGTATTGTAGATAGCCTTCAAAAGGACATATCTCGTGCATTGGAAATAACGCGAGCGTCGAGATGGAAGAATAGGTATTTCCAAGAGCGCTAATAGACACATTTTTATGTACCCATTCCAGCGGCTATTACACTTCATATACCCAGAAGATGCCTTTCGGCATTGTATTTACGTTCAGTCAACCTCTAATGGCATGAGCTAATACCTGTGTCGTACAAACGCTAACCAAATCATACGTATTTACAATGTCGTGGTACGGTGCGGTAGTCAAAAGTAGCTTTAAATTATACCAGAAGCTATTTAAAGCAGATATTGTCGTTTATTAACCCTCATATTGCAAGGGCTTATTCTTATGGCCCCTAAAAGCTATCCAAATCATTTTTTCAATGCCAATAAGCAGAAATAATACTTAACAGGTAATCTTTAGTATTGTAGATATCCTTCAAAAGGACATATCTCGTGCATTGGAAATAACGCGAGCGTCGAGATGGAAGAATAGGTATTTCCAAGAGCGCTAATAGACACATTTTTATGTACCCATTCCGGCCGGCTATTACACTTCATATACCCAGAAGATGCTTTTCCGCATTGTATTTACGTTTAGTCAACCTCTAATGGCATGAGCTAATACCTGTGTCGTACAAACGCTAACCAAATCATACGTATTTACAATGTAGTGGTGCAGTGCGATAGTCAAAAGTAGCTTTAAATTATAGCAGAAGCTATTTAAATCAGATATTGTCGTTTATTAACCCTCATATTGCAAGGGCTTATTCTTATGGCCCCTAAAAGCTATCCAAATCATTTTTACAATGCCAATAAGCAGAAATTATACTTAACAGGTAACCTCTAGTATTGTAGATAGCCTTCAAAAGGACATATCTCGTGCATTGGAAATAACGCGAGCGTCGACATGGCAGAATAGGTATTTCCAAGAGCGCTAATAGACACATTTTTATATAGCCATTGCGGCCGGCTATTACACTTCATATACACAGAAGATGCCTTTCCGCATTGTATTTACGTTCAGTCAACCTCTAATGGCATGAGCTAATACCTGTGTCGTACAAACGCTAACCAAATCATACGTATTTACAATGTAGTGGTGCAGTGCGATAGTCAAAATTAGCTTTAAATTATAGCAGAAGCTATTTAAATCTGATATTGTCGTTTATTAACCCTCATATTGCAAGGGCTTATTCTTATGGCCCCTAAAAGCTATCCAAATCATTTTTTCAATGCCAAGAAGCAGAAATAATACTTAACAGGTAATCTTTAGTATTGTAGATAGCCTTCAAAAGGACATATCTCGTGCATTGGAAATAACGCGAGCGTCGAGATGGAAGAATAGGTATTTCCAAGAGCGCTAATAGACACATTTTTATGTACCCATTCCAGCCGGCTATTACACTTCATATACCCAGAAGATGCCTTTCGGCATTGTATTTACGTTCAGTCAACCTCTAATGGCATGAGCTAATACCTGTGTCGTACAAACGCTAACCAAATCATACGTATTTACAATGTCGTGGTACGGTGCGGTAGTCAAAAGTAGCTTTAAATTATACCAGAAGCTATTTAAAGCAGATATTGTCGTTTATTAACCCTCATATTGCAAGGGCTTATTCTTATGGCCCCTAAAAGCTATCCAAATCATTTTTTCAATGCCAATAAGCAGAAATAATACTTAACAGGTAATCTTTAGTATTGTAGATATCCTTCAAAAGGACATATCTCGTGCATTGGAAATAACGCGAGCGTCGAGATGGAAGAATAGGTATTTCCAAGAGCGCTAATAGACACATTTTTATGTACCCATTCCGGCCGGCTATTACACTTCATATACCCAGAAGATGCCTTTCCGCATTGTATTTACGTTCAGTCAACCTCTAATGGCATGAGCTAATACCTGTGTCGTACAAACGCTAACCAAATCATACGTATTTACAATGTCGTGGTACGGTGCGGTAGTCAAAAGTAGCTTTAAATTATACCAGAAGCTATTTAAAGCAGATATTGTCGTTTATTAACCCTCATATTGCAAGGGCTTATTCTTATGGCCCCTAAAAGCTATCCAAATCATTTTTTCAATGCCAATAAGCAGAAATAATACTTAACAGGTAATCTTTAGTATTGTAGATATCCTTCAAAAGGACATATCTCGTGCATTGGAAATAACGCGAGCGTCGAGATGGAAGAATAGGTATTTCCAAGAGCGCTAATAGACACATTTTTATGTACCCATTTCGGCCGGCTATTACACTTCATATACCCAGAAGATGCCTTTCCGCATTGTATTTACGTTCAGTCAACCTCTAATGGCATGAGCTAATACCTGTGTCGTACAAACGCTAACCAAATCATACGTATTTACAATGTAGAGGTGCAGTGCGATAGTCAAAAGTAGCTTTAAATTATACCAGAAGCTATTTAAAGCAGATATTGTCGCTTATTAACCCTCATATTGCAAGGGCTTATTCTTATGGCCCCTAAAAGCTATCCAAATCATATTTACAATGCCAATAAGCAGTAATAATACTTAATAAGTAACTTTTAGTATTGTAGATATCCTTCAAAAATGCATATCTCGTGCATTGGAAATAACGCGAGCGTTGAAATTCGAAAATAGATATTTCCAAGAGCGCTAATAGACACATTTTTATATACCATTTCCGGCCGGCTATTACACTTCATATACCCAGAAGATGCCTTTCCGCATTGTATTTACGTTCAGTCAACCTCTAATGGCATGAGCTAATACCTGTGTCGTACAAACGCTAACCAAATCATACGTATTTACAACGTAGAGGTGCGGTGCGATAGTCAAAAGTAGCTTTACATTATACCAGAAGCTATTTAAAGCAGATATTGTCGTTTATTAACCCTCATATTGCAAGGGCTTATTCTTATGGCCCCTAAAAGCTATCCAAATCATTTTTACAATGCCAATAAGCAGAAATAATACTTAACAGGTAACCTTTAGTATTGTAGATAGCCTTCAAAAGGACATATCTCGTGCATTGAAAATAACGCGATCGTCGAAATTCCAGAATAGGTATTTCTAAGAGCGCTAATAGACACATTTTTATATACTATTTCCGGCCGGCTATTACACTTCATATACCCAGAAGATGCTTTTCCGCATTGTATTTACGTTCAGTCAACCTCTAATGGCATAAGCTAATACCTGTGTCGTACAAACGCTAACCAAATCATACGTATTTACAATGTCGTGGTACGGTGCGATAGTCAAAAGTAGCTTTAAATTATACCAGAAGCTATTTAAAGCAGATATTGTCGTTTATTAACCCTCATATTGCAAGGGCTTATTCTTATGGCCCCTAAAAGCTATCGAAATCATTTTTACAATGCCAATAAGCAGAAATAATACTTAACAGGTAACCTTTAGTATTGTAGATAGCCTTCAAAAGGACATATCTCGTGCATTGGAAATAACGCGAGCGTCGAGTTGGCAGAATAGGTATTTCCAAGAGCGCTAATAGACACATTTTTATATACCCATTCCGGCCGGCTATTACACTTCATATACCCAGAAGATGCCTTTCCGCATTGTATTTACGTTCAGTCAACCTCTAGTGGAATGAGCTAATACCTGTGTCGTACAAACGCTAACCAAATCATACGTATTTACAATGTAGAGGTGCAGTGCGATAGTCAAAAGTAGCTTTAAATTATACCAGAAGCTATTTAAAGCAGATATTGTCGCTTATTAACCCTCATATTGCAAGGGCTTATTCTTATGGCCCCTAAAAGCTATCCAAATCATTTTTACAATGCCAATAAGCAGAAATAATACTTAACAGGTAACCTTTAGTATTGCAGATAGCCTTCAAAAGGACATATCTCGTGCATTGGAAATAACCCGAGCGTCGAAATTCCAGAATAGATATTTCCAAGAGCGCTAATAGACACATTTTTATATACCCATTCCGGCCGGCTATTACACTTCATATACCCAGAAGATGCCTTTCCGCATTGTATTTACGTTCAGTCAACCTCTAATGGCATGAGCTAATACCTGTGTCGTACAAACGCTAACCAAATCATACGTATTTACAATGTCGTGGTACGGTGCGATAGTCAAAAGTAGCTTTAAATTATACCAGAAGCAGATATTGTCGTTTATTAACCCTCATATTGCAAGGGCTTATTCTTATGGCCCCTAAAAGCTATTCAAATCATTTTTACAATGCCAATAAGCAGAAATAATACTTAACAGGTAACCTTTAGTATTGTAGATAGCCTTCAAAAGGACATATCTCGTGCATTGGAAATAATGCGAGCGTCGAGATGGCAGAATAGGTATTTCAAAGAGCGCTAATAGACACATTTTTATATACTATTTCCGGCCGGCTATTACACTTCATATACCCAGAAGATGCCTTTCCGCATTGTATTTACGTTCAGTCAACCTCTAATGGCATGAGCTAATACCTGTGTCGTACAAACGCTAACCAAATCATACGTATTTACAATGTAGAGGTGCAGTGCGATAGTCAAAAGTAGCTTTAAATTATACCAGAAGCTATTTAAAGCAGATATTGTCGCTTATTAACCCTCATATTGCAAGGGCTTATTCTTATGGCCCCTAAAAGCTATCGAAATCATTTTTACAATGCCAATAAGCAGAAATAATACTTAACAGGTAACCTTTAGTATTGTAGATAGCCTTCAAAAGGACATATCTCGTGCATTGGAAATAACGCGAGCGTCGAGATGGCAGAATAGGTATTTCCAAGAGCGCTAATAGACACATTTTTATATACCCATTCCGGCCGGCTATTACACTTCATATACCCAGAAGATGCCTTTCCGCATTGTATTTACGTTCAGTCAACCTCTAATGGCATGAGCTAATACCTGTGTCGTACAAACGCTAACCAAATCATACGTATTTACAATGTAGAGGTGCAGTGCGATAGTCAAAAGTAGCTTTAAATTATAGCAGAAGCTATTTAAATCTGATATTGTCGTTTATTAACCCTCATATTGCAAGGGCTTATTCTTATGGCCCCTAAAAGCTATCCAAATCATTTTTACAATGCCAATAAGCAGAAATAATACTTAACAGGTAATCTTTAGTATTGTAGATAGCCTTCAAAAGGACATATCTCGTGCATTGGAAATAACGCCAGCGTCAAGATGGCAGAATAGGTATTTCAAAGAGCACTAATAGACACATTTTTATATACTATTTCCGGCCGGCTATTACACTTCATATACCCAGAAGATGCTTTTCCGCATTGTATTTACGTTCAGTCAACCTCTAATGGCATGAGCTAATACCTGTGTCGTACAAACGCTAACCAAATCATACGTATTTACAATGTAGTGGTGCAGTGCGATAGTCAAAAGTAGCTTTAAAATATAGCAGAAGCTATTTAAATCAGATATTGTCGTTTATTAACCCTCATATTGCAAGGGCTTATTCTTATGGCCCCTAAAAGCTATCCAAATCATTTTTACAATGCCAATAAGCAGAAATTATACTTAACAGGTAACCTCTAGTATTGTAGATAGCCTTCAAAAGGACATATCTCGTGCATTGGAAATAACGCGAGCGTCGACATGGCAGAATAGGTATTTCCAAGAGCGCTAATAGACACATTTTTATATAGCCATTGCGGCCGGCTATTACACTTCATATACACAGAAGATGCCTTTCCGCATTGTATTTACGTTCAGTCAACCTCTAATGGCATGAGCTAATACCTGTGTCGTTCAAACGCTAACCAAATCATACGTATTTACAATGTAGTGGTGCAGTGCGATAGTCAAAAGTAGCTTTAAATTATAGCAGAAGCTATTTAAATCTGATATTGTCGTTTATTAACCCTCATATTGCAAGGGCTTATTCTTATGGCCCCTAAAAGCTATCCAAATCATTTTTACAATGCCATAAGCACAAATTATACTTAACAGGTAACCTCTAGTATTGTAGATAGCCTTCAAAAGGACATATCTCGTGCATTGGAAATAACGCGAGCGTCGACATGGCAGAATAGGTATTTCCAAGAGCGCTAATAGACACATTTGTATATACCCATTCCGGCCGGCTGTTACACTTCATATACCCAGAAGATGCCTTTCCGCATTGTATTTACGTTCAGTCAACCTCTAATGGCATGAGCTAATACCTGTGTCGTACAAACGCTAACCAAATCATACGTATTTACAATGTCGTGGTACGGTGCGATAGTCAAAAGTAGCTTTAAATTATACCAGAACCTATTTAAAACAGATACTATCGCTTATTAACCCTCATATTGCAAGGGCTTATTCTTATGGCCCCTTAAAGCTATCGAAATCATTTTTACAATGCCAATATGCAGAAATAATACTTAACAGGTAACCTTTAGTATTGTAGATAGCCTTCGAAAGGACATATATCGTGCATTGGAAATAACGCGAGCGTCGAGATGGCAGAATAGGTATTTCCAAGAGCGCTAATAGACACACTTTTATATACTATTTCCCGCCGGCTATTACACTTCATATACCCAGAAGATGCCTTTCCGCATTGTATTTACGTTCAGTCAACCTCTAATGGCATGAGCTAATACCTGTGTCGTACAAACGCTAACCAAATCATACGTATTTACAATGTCGTGGTACGGTGCGATAGTCAAAAGTAGCTTTAAATTATACCAGAAGCTATTTAAAGCAGATATTGTCGTTTATTTACCCTCATATTGCAAGGGCTTATTCTTATGGCCCCTAAAAGCTATTGAAATCATTTTTACAATGCCAATAAGCAGAAATAATACTTAACAGGTAACCTTTAGTATTGTAGATAGCATTCAAAAGGACATATCTCGTGCATTGGAAATAACGCCAGCGTCGAGATGGCAGAATAGGTATTTCAAAGCGCGCTAATAGACACATTTTTATATACTATTTCCGGCCGGCTATTACACTTCATATACCCGGAAGATGCCTTTCCGCATTGTATTTACGTTCAGTCAACCTCTAATGGCATGAGCTAATACCTGTGTCGTACAAACGCTAACCAAATCATACGTATTTACAATGTCGTGGTACGGTGCGATAGTCAAAAGTAGCTTTAAATTATACCAGAAGCTATTTAAAGCAGATATTGTCGTTTATTAACCCTCATATTGCAAGGGCTTATTCTTATGGCCCCTAAAAGCTTTCCAAATCATTTTTACAATGCCAATAAGCAGAAATTATACTTAACAGGTAACCTCTAGTATTGTAGATAGCCTTCAAAAGGACATATCTCGTGCATTGGAAATAACGCCAGCGTCAAGATGGCAGAATAGGTATTTCAAAGAGCACTAATAGACACATTTTTATATACTATTTCCGGCCGGCTATTACACTTCATATACCCAGAAGATGCTTTTCCGCATTGTATTTACGTTCAGTCAACCTCTAATGGCATGAGCTAATACCTGTGTCGTACAAACGCTAACCAAATCATACGTATTTACAATGTAGTGGTGCAGTGCGATAGTCAAAAGTAGCTTTAAATTATACCAGAACCTATTTAAAACAGATACTATCGCTTATTAACCCTCATATTGCAAGGGCTTATTCTTATGGCCCCTTAAAGCTATCGAAATCAAATTTACAATGCCAATATGCAGAAATAATACTTAACAGGTAACCTTTAGTATTGTAGATAGCCTTCGAAAGGACATATATCGTGCATTGGAAATAACGCGAGCGTCGAGATGGCAGAATAGGTATTTCCAAGAGCGCTAATAGACACACTTTTATATACTATTTCCGGCCGGCTATTACACTTCATATACCCAGAAGATGCCTTTCCGCATTGTATTTACGTTCAGTCAACCTCTAATGGCATGAGCTAATACCTGTGTCGTACAAACGCTAACCAAATCATACGTATTTACAATGTCGTGGTACGGTGCGATAGTCAAAAGTAGCTTTAAATTATACCAGAAGCTATTTAAAGCAGATATTGTCGTTTATTTACCCTCATATTGCAAGGGCTTATTCTTATGGCCCCTAAAAGCTATTGAAATCATTTTTACAATGCCAATAAGCAGAAATAATACTTAACAGGTAACCTTTAGTATTGTAGATAGCATTCAAAAGGACATATCTCGTGCATTGGAAATAACGCCAGCGTCGAGATGGCAGAATAGGTATTTCAAAGCGCGCTAATACACACATTTTTATATACTATTTCCGGCCGGCTATTACACTTCATATACCCGGAAGATGCCTTTCCGCATTGTATTTACGTTCAGTCAACCTCTAATGGCATAGGCTAATACCTGTGTCGTACAAACGCTAACCAAATCATACGTATTTACAATGTCGTGGTACGGTGCGATAGTCAAAAGTAGCTTTAAAATATAGCAGAAGCTATTTAAATCAGATATTGTCCTTTATTAACCCTCATATTGCAAGGGCTTATTCTTATGGCCCCTAAAAGCTATCCAAATCATTTTTACAATGCCAATAAGCAGAAATTATTCTTAACAGGTAACCTCTAGTATTGTAGATAGCCTTCAAAAGGACATATCTCGTGCATTGGAAATAACGCGAGCGTCGACATGGCAGAATAGGTATTTCCAAGAGCGCTAATAGACACATTTGTATATACCCATTCCGGCCGGCTATTACACTTCATATACCCAGAAGATGCCTTTCCGCATTGTATTTACGTTCAGTCAACCTCTAATGGCATGAGCTAATACCTGTGTCGTACAAACGCTAACCAAATCATACATATTTACAATGTCGTGGTACGGTGCGATAGTCAAAAGTAGCTTTAAATTATACCAGAACCTATTTAAAACAGATACTATCGCTTATTAACCCTCATATTGCAAGGGCTTATTCTTATGGCCCCTTAAAGCTATCGAAATCATTTTTACAATGCCAATATGCAGAAATAATACTTAACAGGTAACCTTTAGTATTGTAGATAGCCTTCGAAAGGACATATCTCGTGCATTGGAAATAACGCGAGCGTCGAGATGGCAGAATAGGTATTTCCAAGAGTGCTAATAGACACACTTTTATATACTATTTCCGGCCGGCTATTACACTTCATATACCCAGAAGATGCCTTTCCGCATTGTATTTACGTTCAGTCAACCTCTAATGGCATGAGCTAATACCTGTGTCGTACAAACGCTAACCAAATCATACGTATTTACAATGTCGTGGTACGGTGCGATAGTCAAAAGTAGCTTTAAATTATACCAGAAGCTATTTAAAGCAGATATTGTCGTTTATTTACCCTCATATTGCAAGGGCTTATTCTTATGGCCCCTAAAAGCTTTCCAAATCATTTTTACAATGCCAATAAGCAGAAATTATACTTAACAGGTAACCTCTAGTATTGTAGATAGCCTTCAAAAGGACATATCTCGTGCATTGGAAATAACGCGAGCGTCGACATGGCAGAATAGGTATTTCCGCTAATAGACACATTTTTATATAGCCATTGCGGCCGGCTATTACACTTCATACACCCAGTATATGCCTTTCCGCATTGTATTTACGTCAGTCAACCTCTAATGGCATGAGCTAATACCTGTGTCGTACAAACGCTAACCAAATCATACGTATTTACAATGTCGTGGTACGGTGCGATAGTCAAAAGTAGCTTTAAATTATACCAGAACCTATTTAAAACAGATACTATCGCTTATTAACCCTCATATTGCAAGGGCTTATTCTTATGGCCCCTTAAAGCTATCGAAATCATTTTTACAATGCCAATATGCAGAAATAATACTTAACAGGGTAACCTTTAGTATTGTAGATAGCCTTCGAAAGGACATATATCGTGCATTGGAAATAACGCGAGCGTCGAGATGGCAGAATAGGTATTTCCAAGAGCGCTAATAGACACACTTTTATATACTATTTCCGGCCGGCTATTACACTTCATATACCCAGAAGATGCCTTTCCGCATTGTATTTACGTTCAGTCAACCTCTAATGGCATGAGCTAATAACCTGTGTCGTACAAACGCTAACCAAATCATACGTATTTACAATGTCGTGGTACGGTGCGATAGTCAAAAGTAGCTTTAAATTATACCAGAAGCTATTTAAAGCAGATATTGTCGTTTATTTACCTCATATTGCAAGGGCTTATTCTTATGGCCCCTAAAAGCTATTGAAATCATTTTTACAATGCCAATAAGCAGAAATAATACTTAACAGGTAACCTTTAGTATTGTAGATAGCATTCAAAAGGACATATCTCGTGCATTGGAAATAACGCCAGCGTCGAGATGGCAGAATAGGTATTTCAAAGCGCGCTAATAGACACATTTTTATATACTATTCCGGCCGGCTATTACACTTCATATACCCGGAAGATGCCTTTCCCGCATTGTATTTACGTTCAGTCAACCTCTAATGGCATGGGCTAATACCTGTGTCGTACAAACGCTAACCAAATCATACGTATTTACAATGTCGTGGTACGGTGCGATAGTCAAAAGTAGCTTTAAATTATACCAGAAGCTATTTAAAGCAGATATTGTCGTTTATTAACCCTCATATTGCAAGGGCTTATTCTTATGGCCCCTAAAAGCTTTCCAAATCATTTTTACAATGCCAATAAGCAGAAATTATACTTAACAGGTAACCTCTAGTATTGTAGATAGCCTTCAAAAGGACATATCTCGTGCATTGGAGAATAACGCGAGCGTCGACATGGCAGAATAGGTATTTCCAAGAGCGCTAATAGACACATTTTTATATAGCCATTGCGGCCGGCTATTACACTTCATACACCCAGTATATGCCTTTCCGCATTGTATTTACGTTCAGTCAACCTCTAATGGCATGAGCTAATACCTGTGTCGTACAAACGCTAACCAAATCATACGTATTTACAATGTCGTGTACGGTGCGATAGTCAAAAGTAGCTTTAAATTATACCAGAACCTATTTAAAACAGATACTATCGCTTATTAACCCTCATATTGCAAGGGCTTATTCATATGGCCCCTAAAAGCTATTGAAATCATTTTTACAATGCCAATAAGCAGAAATAATACTTAACAGGTAACCTTTAGTATTGTAGATAGCATTCAAAAGGACATATCTCGTGCATTGGAAATAACGCCAGCGTCGAGATGGCAGAATAGGTATTTCAAAGCGCGCTAATAGACACATTTTTATATACTATTTCCGGCCGGCTATTACACTTCATATCCCGGAAGATGCCTTTCCGCATTGTATTTACGTTCAGTCAACCTCTAATGGCATGAGCTAATACCTGTGTCGTACAAACGCTAACCAAATCATACGTATTTACTATGTCGTGGTACGGTGCGATAGTCAAAAGTAGCTTTAAATTATACCAGAAGCTATTTAAAGCAGATATTGTCGTTTATTAACCCTCATATTGCAAGGGCTTATTCTTATGGCCCCTAAAAGCTTTCCAAATCATTTTTACAATGCCAATAAGCAGAAATTATACTTAACAGGTAACCTCTAGTATTGTAGATAGCCTTCAAAAGGACATATCTCGTGCATTGGAAATAACGCGAGCGTCGACATGCAGAATAGGTATTTCCAAGAGCGCTAATAGACACATTTTTATATAGCCATTGCGCCGGCTATTACACTTCATACACCCAGTATATGCCTTTCCGCATTGTATTTACGTTCAGTCAACCTCTAATGGCATGAGCTAATACCTGTGTCGTACAAACGCTAACCAAATCATACGTATTTACAATGTCGTGGTACGGTGCGATAGTCAAAAGTAGCTTTAAATTATACCAGAACCTATTTAAAACAGATACTATCGCTTATTAACCTCATATTGCAAGGCTTATTCTTATGGCCCCTTAAAGCTATCGAAATCATTTTTACAATGCCATATGCAGAAATAATACTTAACAGGTAACCTTTAGTATTGTAGATAGCCTTCGAAAGGACATATATCGTGCATTGGAAATAACGCGAGCGTCGAGATGGCAGAATAGGTATTTCCAAGAGCGCTAATAGACACACTTTTATATACTATTTCCGGCCGGCTATTACACTTCATATACCCAGAAGATGCCTTTCCGCATTGTATTTACGTTCAGTCAACCTCTAATGGCATGAGCTAATACCTGTGTCGTACAAACGCTAACCAAATCATACGTATTTACAATGTCGTGGTACGGTGCGATAGTCAAAAGTAGCTTTAAATTATACCAGAAGCTATTTAAAAGCAGATATTGTCGTTTATTTACCCTCATATTGCAAGGGCTTATTCTTATGGCCCCTAAAAGCTATTGAAATCATTTTTACAATGCCAATAAGCAGAAATAATACTTAACAGGTAACCTTTAGTATTGTAGATAGCATTCAAAAGGACATATCTCGTGCATTGGAAATAACGCCAGCGTCGAGATGGCAGAATAGGTATTTCAAAGCGCGCTAATAGACACATTTTTATATACTATTTCCGGGCCGGCTATTACACTTCATATACCCGGAAGATGCCTTTCCGCATTGTATTTACGTTCAGTCAACCTCTAATGCATGGGCTAATACCTGTGTCGTACAAACGCTAACCAAATCATACGTATTTACAATGTCGTGGTACGGTGCGATAGTCAAAGTAGCTTTAAATTATACCAGAAGCTATTTAAAGCAGATATTGTCGTTTATTAACCCTCATATTGCAAGGGCTTATTCTTATGCCCCTAAAAGCTTTCCAAATCATTTTTACAATGCCAATAAGCAGAAATTATACTTAACAGGTAACCTCTAGTATTGTAGATAGCCTTCAAAAGGACATATCTCGTGCATTGGAAATAACGCGAGCGTCGACATGGCAGAATAGGTATTTCCAAGAGCGCTAATAGACACATTTTTATATAGCCATTGCGGCCGGCTATTACACTTCATACACCCAGTATATGCCTTTCCGCATTGTATTTACGTTCAGTCAACCTCTAATGGCATGAGCTAATACCTGTGTCGTACAAACGCTAACCAAATCATACGTATTTACAATGTCGTGGTACGGTGCGATAGTCAAAAGTAGCTTTAAATTATACCAGAACCTATTTAAAACAGATACTATCGCTTATTAACCCTCATATTGCAAGGGCTTATTCATATGGCCCCCTTAAAGCTATCGAAATCATTTTTACAATGCCAATATGCAGAAATAATACTTAACAGGTAACCTTTAGTATTGTAGATAGCCTTCGAAAGGACATATATCGTGCATTGGAAATAACGCGAGCGTCGAGATGGCAGAATAGGTATTTCCAAGAGCGCTAATAGACACACTTTTATATACTATTTCCGGCCGGCTATTACACTTCATATACCCAGAAGATGCCTTTCCGCATTGTATTTACGTTCAGTCAACCTCTAATGGCATGAGCAATACCTGTGTCGTACAAACGCTAACCAAATCATACGTATTTACAATGTCGTGGTACGGTGCGATAGTCAAAGTAGCTTTAAATTATACAGAAGCTATTTAAAGCAGATATTGTAGTTTATTTACCCTCATATTGCAAGGGCTTATTCTTATGGCCCCTAAAAGCTATTGAAATCATTTTTACAATGCCAATAAGCAGAAATATACTTAACAGGTAACCTTTAGTATTGTAGATAGCATTCAAAAGGACATATCTCGTGCATTGGAAATAACGCCAGCGTCGAGATGGCAGAATAGGTATTTCAAAGCGCGCTAATAGACACATTTTTATATACTATTTCCGGCCGGCTATTACACTTCATATACCCGGAAGATGCCTTTCCGCATTGTATTTATGTTCAGTCAACCTCTAATGGCATGAGCTAATACCTGTGTCGTACAAACGCTAACCAAATCATACGTATTTACAATGTCGTGGTACGGTGCGATAGTCAAAAGTAGCTTTAAATTATACAGAAGCTATTTAAAGCAGATATTGTCGTTTATTAACCCTCATATTGCAAGGGCTTATTCTTATGGCCTCTAAAAGCTATCCAAATCATTTTTACAATGCCAATAAGCAGAAATTATACTTAACAGGTAACCTCTAGTATTGTAGATAGCCTTCAAAAGGACATATCTCGTGCATTGGAAATAACGCGAGCGTCGACATGGCAGAATAGGTATTTCCAAGAGCGCTAATAGACACATTTTTATATAGCCATTGCGGCCGGCTATTACACTTCATACACCCAGTATATGCCTTTCCGCATTGTATTTACGTTCAGTCAACCTCTAATGGCATGAGCTAATACCATGTGTCGTACAAACGCTAACCAAATCATACGTATTTACAATGTCGTGGTACGGTGCGATAGTCAAAAGTAGCTTTAAATTATACCAGAACCTATTTAAAACAGATACTATCGCTTATTAACCCTCATATTGCAAGGGCTTATTCTTCTGGCCCCTTAAAGCTATCGAAATCATTTTTACAATGCCAATATGCAGAAATAATACTTAACAGGTAACCTTTAGTATTGTAGATAGCCTTCGAAAGGACATATATCGTGCATTGGAAATAACGCGAGCGTCGAGATGGCAGAATAGGTATTTCCAAGAGCGCTAATAGACACACTTTTATATACTATTTCCGGCCGGCTATTACACTTCATATACCCAGAAGATGCCTTTCCGCATTGTATTTACGTTCAGTCAACCTCTAATGGCATGAGCTAATACCTGTGTCGTACAAACGCTAACCAAATCATACGTATTTACAATGTCGTGGTACGGTGCGATAGTCAAAAGTAGCTTTAAATTATACCAGAAGCTATTTAAAGCAGATATTGTCGTTTATTAACCCTCATATTGCAAGGGCTTATTCTTATGGCCTCTAAAAGCTATCCAAATCATTTTTACAATGCAATAAGCAGAAATAATACTTAATAGGTAACATTTAGTATTGTAGATAGCATTCAAACGACATATCTCGTGCAAATAGGTATTTCAAAGCGCGCTAACAGACACATTTTTATATACTATTTCCGGCCGGCTATTACACTTCATATACCCGGAGATGCCTTTCCTCATTGTATTTACGTTCAGTCAACCTCTAATGGCATGAGCTAATACCTGTGTCGTACAAACGCTATCCAAATCATACGTATTTACAATGTCGTGGTACGGTGCGATAGTCAAAAGTAGCTTTAAATTATACCAGAAGCTATTTAATGCAGATATTGTCGTTTATTTACCCTCATATTGCAAGGGCTTATTCTTATGGCCCCTAAAAGCTATTGAAATCATTTTTACAATGCCAATAAGCAGAAATAATACTTAACAGGTAACCTTTAGTATTGTAGATAGCATTCAAAAGGACATATCTCGTGCATTGGAAATAACGCCAGCGTCGAGATGGCAGAATAGGTATTTCAAAGCGCGCTAATAGACACATTTTTATATACTATTTCCGGCCGGCTATTACACTTCATATACCCGGAAGATGCCTATCCGCATTGTATTATGTTCAGTCAACCTCTAATGCATGAGCTAATACCTGTGTCGTACAAAACGCTAACCAAATCATACGTATTTACAATGTCGTGGTTACGGTGCGATAGTCAAAAGTAGCTTTAAATTATACCAGAAGCTATTTAAAGCAGATATTGTCGTTTATTAACCCTCATATTGCAAGGGCTTATTCTTATGGCCCTAAAAGCTATCCAAATCATTTTTACAATGCCAATAAGCAGAAATAATACTTAACAGGTAACCTTTAGTATTGTAGATAGCATTCAAAAGGACATATCTCGTGCATTGGAAATAACGCCAGCGTCGAGATGGCAGAATAGGTATTTCAAAGAGCGCTAATAGACACATTTTTATATACCCATTCCGGCCGGCTATTACACTTCATTTACCCAGAAGATGCCTTTACGCATTGTATTTATGTTCAGTAACCTCTAATGGCATGAGCTAATACTTGTGTCGTACAAACGCTAACCAAATCATACGTATTTACATTATAGAGGTGCAGTGCGATAGTCAAAAGTAGCTTTAAATTATACCAGAAGCTATTTAAAGCAGATATCGTCGTTTATTAACCCTCATATTGCAAGGGCTTATTCTTATGGCCCCTAAAAGCTTTCCAAATCATTTTTACAATGCCAATAAGCAGAAATTATACTTAACAGGTAACCTCTAGTATTGTAGATAGCCTTCAAAAGGACATATCTCGTGAATTGGAAATAACGCGAGCGTCGACATGGCAGAATAGGTATTTCCAAGAGCGCTAATAGACACATTTTTATATAGCCATTGCGGCCGGCTATTACACTTCATACACCAGTATATGCCTTTCCGCATTGTATTTACGTTCAGTCAACCTCTAATGGCATGAGCTAATACCTGTGTCGTACAAACGCTAACCAAATCATACGTATTTACAATGTCGTGGTACGGTGCGATAGTCAAAAGTAGCTTTAAATTATACCAGAACCTATTTAAAGAGATACTATCGCTTATTAACCCTCATATTACAAGGGCTTATTTTTATGGCCCCTTAAAGCTATCGAAATCATTTTTACAATGCCAATATGCAGAAATAATACTTAACAGGTAACCTTTAGTATTGTAGATAGCCTTCAAAAGGACATATCTCGTGCATTGGAAATAACGCGAGCGTCGAAATTCCAGAAGCGATATTTCCAAAAGCGCTAATAGACACATTTTTATATACCCATTCCGGCCGGCTATTACACTTCATATACCCAGAAGATGTCTTTCCGCATTGTATTTACGTTCAGCTCAACTTCTAATGGCAATGAGCTAATACCTGTGTCGTACAAACGCTAACCAAATCATACGTATTTACAATGTAGAGGTGCAGTGCGATAGTCAAAAGTAGCTTTAAATTATACCAGAAGCTATTTAAAGCAGATATTGTCGCTTATTAACCCTCATATTGCAAGGGCTTATTCTTATGGCCCCTAAAAGCTATCGAAATCATTTTTACAATGCCAATAAGCAGAAATAATACTTAACAGGTAACCATTAGTATTGTAGATAGCCTTCAAAAGGACATATCTCGTGCATTGGAAATAACGCGAGCGTCGAGATGGCAGAATAGGTATTTCCAAGAGCGCTAATAGACACATTTTTATATACCCATTCCGGCCGGCTATTACACTTCATATACCCAGAAGATGCATTTCCGCATTGTATTTACGTTCAGTCAACCTCTAATGGCATGAGCTAATACCTGTGTCGTACAAACGCTAACCCAAATCATACGTATTTACAATGTAGTGGTGCAGTGCGATAGTCAAAAGTAGCTTTCAATTATAGCAGAAGCTATTTAAATCTGATATTGTCGTTATTAACCCTCATATTGCAAGGGCTTATTCTTATGGCCCCTAAAAGCTATCCAAATCATTTTTACAATGCCAATAAGCAGAAATTATACTTAACAGGTAACCTCTAGTATTGTAGATAGCCTTCAAAAGACATATCTCGTGCATTGGAAATAACGCCAGCGTCGAGATGGCAGTATAGGTATTTCCAAGAGCGCTAATAGACACATTTTTATATACCCATTCCGGCCGGCTATTACACTTCATATACCCAGAAGATGCCTTTCCGCATTGTATTTACGTTCAGTCAACCTCTAATGGCATGAGCTAATACCTGTGTCGTACAAAACGCTAACCAAATCATACGTATTTACAATGTAGTGGTGCAGTGCGATAGTCAAAAGTAGCTTTCAATTATAGCAGAAGCTATTTAAATCTGATATTGTCGTTTATTAACCCTCATATTGCAAGGGCTTATTCTTATGGCCCCTAAAAAGCTATCCAAATCATTTTTACAAATGCCAATAAGCAGAAATAATACTTAACAGGTAATCTTTAGTATTGTAGATAGCCTTCAAAAGGACATATCTCGTGCATTGGAAATAACGCCAGCGTCGAGATGGGCAGAATAGGAATTTCAAAGAGCGCTAATAGACACATTTTTATATACTATTTCCGGCCGGCTATTACACTTCATATACCCAGAAGATGCCTTTCCGCATTGTATTTACGTTCAGTCAACCTCTAATGGCATGAGCTAATACCTGTGTCGTACAAACGCTAACCAAATCATACGTATTTACAATGTAGAGGTGCAGTGCGATAGTCAAAAGTAGCTTTAAATTATAGCAGAAGCTATTTAAATCTGATATTGTCGTTTATTAACCCTCATATTGCAAGGGCTTATTCTTATGGCCCCTAAAAGCTATCCAAATCATTTTTACAATGCCAATAAGCAGAAATAATACTTAACAGGTAATCTTTAGTATTGTAGATAGCCTTCAAAAAGACATATCTCGTGCATTGGAAATAACGCGAGCGTCGACATGGCAGAATAGGTATTTCCAAGAGCGCTAATAGACACATTTGTATAGACCCATTCCGGCCGGCTATTACACTTCATATACCCAGAAGATGCCTTTCCGCATTGTATTTACGTTCAGTCAACCTCTAATGGCATGAGCTAATACCTGTGTCGTACAAACGCTAACCAAATCATACGTATTTACAATGTCGTGGTACGTGCGATAGTCAAAAGTAGCTTTAAATTATACCAGAAGCTATTTAAAGCAGATATTTTCGTTTATTTACCCTCATATTGCAAGGGCTTATTCTTATGGCCCTAAAAGCTATTGAAATCATTTTTACAATGCCAATAAGCAGAAATAATACTTAACAGTAACCTTTAGTATTGTAGATAGCATTCAAAAGGACATATCTCGTGAATTGGAAATAACGCCAGCGTCGAGATGGCAGAATAGGTATTTCAAAGCGCGCTAATAGACACATTTTTATATACTATTTCCGGCCGGCTATTACACTTCATATACCCGGAAGATGCCTTCCGCATTGTATTTACGTTCAGTCAACCTCTAATGGCATGAGCTAATACCTGTGTCGTACAAACGCTAACCAAATCATACGTATTTACAATGTAGTGGTGCAGTGCGTTAGTCAAAAGTAGCTTTAAATTATAGCAGAAGTTATTTAAATCTGATATTGTCGTTTATTAACCCTCATATTGCAAGGGCTTATTCTTATGGCCCCTAAAAGCTATCCAAATCATTTTTACAATGCCAATAAGCAGAAATTATACTTAACAGGTAACCTCTAGTATTGGTAGATAGCCTTCAAAAGG